>DWPA01002181.1:0-16334 GCA_018251375.1 Calpodes ethlius
ACTATTTCTTGATTTAATCAAGCTGAAATTTTACACACTAACTCATTCCGATGACAATACAATACTTTGGAACCATGACCTGATCTGTTAATGGAGGTAGAAGGTGGCTATAGGCACTCCATAATTAACCAACATCAACTAGAATTTAGGTTTGTTTGATTTGTATTGATAAGTACTTTTATCCTATATATAGTAACTAGGGTCCGATACAATAAATAAACATGTGTTTTATAATAAAAAAAAATTAACTGTAATTATTTTCCTCAGTCTTTATTTGACAATTAAAACCTGGCAAGTCTTATTTACATAATTGTTACTCAAAAGGTACTACTTATAAGGTACTACTGTATCCAAAGGGTTTGATTTAAAGACTTATTCAAGAGTAATTTCTGTTGCATTGTCCATGATTGCCAATTCTGATAAAATTTGATCTATTATCTGGTAAATTCAGAGTACATGCTTGATGTAAACCCAATGACAAGTAAAAATAACTTCAATAGTTGTTTAAAGCATTAAGCATAGTTTGTCTCATTGAAATTAAATAGATTTGGTATTTAGAATGTGTCTAATACAAATAACTTGACCCTACAACTATTATATTTTTAAACTTTACAAAGATTAATGAAATATTGCATTCTAATTAATATTAGAGTAATTAAATACAGGGTAATCCTTGTGGTAGCGAAATTTTTAAGTGGATATCAAATTTTTATGTTTCAAATTTAAATAACAAAACATATGACAGTAACACTATTTCATTATTTTACATCTTGAACAGGACTATATTATAATTACTTGAAATGGTGAAAAATTACATTTAATTTTTCAAAAATCTTTCAAATGAGAAGGTATTTTTGTGCGCCATGTGATATTACTAATGAATGGGATGTTTTAGTTTTTCTGTCAGTATCATAGAGTATGCCAATATTGTATTTTATTCAAGTCCATCTCAGTATTTGTTAATGTAAACATTTTCTTTATTTAAATTGGACGATACATTCTTCAGTCTTAACAATACATTATGTTGGTTCACACTCAATCCTTTGTTACAAATTGAATGAGTTTTGCATGTTTATTTAGCAGAATTATTGTGCACTAGATTTGTTAAAAGTCAACATTATATGACTCATAAAATATCATGACTTGAGAATGCATTTATCTGTCACAAGAATATCTGACTTGTTTCGGGAATTGAATCCGGAATCCTATTCGGCATACAGTTGTTTTTACGTAAGGGTAACAGACGACCAGAGAAACCACGTGATGCTAAATAGTCACCGTCACCAATGGACTTCAGTAACTCGCTGATGTATTGCCGTCTAAAAAGAAAGAACTGGATCTCAAGCTCCCAACCGGGACACGGCGAATTGCTTGGCGGCTTGCTCAAGCAAATGGTAATTAGCCAGGCGGGCTTTATGGAAAGATTATTGTAATGACAGAAATAATATTAATATCTTAATAATATTGACTATTTAATCCTTACATTAAGCATTACTACCAAGTAAGGGGGTCAGCTTCTGTCGCCTCTTACGAGCCTTGTTCTGCCGGCATTGGATTAGTGTCAGTATCCTAGACTGCCCCTATACTATGTGTTATTTTATATTTGGAATACGGAGTGAGAAAAATATTAATTACTATCACACCCGTCGTATCTTCATTTATGTGCGGTTTTTACTATTCAATTCACTTTGGAGGATTTCCTAAAAGGGTACTTGAATATTCATAATACATTCAAAACTGTAATCTCAATAAAAATCATCTGATTTTAAGTATTAAGTAGTACCTTATTATGTTTCAACCATTTACATTTTATACATATATTAACTATCTGGCTTGAATAACATCCGCGGAACTAGCTCTGAGTTTCTCTTTACCATTGAAAAAATTACAGCGCTGAATAAAATTAAGAACCGGATATGTTAAAATCAGTCTACGATAAGTACAGCATACGTATTGGATTATCTTCACTTTATTTTAGGTATATGGAAAAGTTATCGTCAATTTATCGAAATCCAGGCGTGCACGTCATTTAATATTATCTAATGTTCTATAAATATTGTTAACAATTTGCAATGCGTACAATGTTATGATACGTACAGTAAGTCCGGTGTGAACCGCTCCGAACTGGTTTACTTTCAAAAAACCTGAAATGCAAGAGTATGATATCATAATAATGTATAGTCGGTGTGCGAAAACTTGAGACCATTGCAAATATAATAACATGTTTGGGCAATGTTTTTTCGTATTTTCCTCTTTAAAGACAATATTTCTGTATTATATAATTGATATAGGAACGTACCCTTGAACATCGTAAGAGAATCATGAGATTATACTGTCATATTTTTTTATGGGATAAGAATAGGAAACGAGGTTGCAGTGCCCCCGTATCCTACCACCCATGAACATCTGTGACAATCCTCGAATAGGACCGTAATAAGCTCTGTTGGTATTACATGTTACCAAAAACATTTTTTATTCTTCGTTAGTAAGAGAAGAATAAATTTACGATTGCCAAAGCAGAGAATCTTAGCGGTTACTTACCACAAAGCCTTTTCATCGGTAACGCATCAATGATCTCCTTAGTATAGTTTATGTTTATTGGTGGCATTAGCTGTTCTATCTACAATTATTAGAGATTGCGATCTCTAAAATGCCCTAAAAATTCCCACGGATGAAGCGACTAAAGCGACCGCTCTTCAGTTAATTCTACTCTGTTTCAAATTCCATGGACCAGAATTAAATTATTAAAAATTTAAGATGCATTATGAATAAATAAATGTCTGGATTATTTGATAGCAGATCATTTATTACCGGAACAATAAGTCTCGTATCGTATAGATATATAAGTAGCATTTTTTTAATATATTTTCAGTTCTGTAGACCTACAAACCTAAGTAGGTATGGCCTAGATGTATCACTGATTGTATGTAAAATACATTTTACCTTCTAAACAACTGGTAAATTGGGAAACAAAAGGTGCAATCGATCAAATCGACTATTTCAGGTGTAACTAATCGAATATTGCAATAAGCGACATCAACATAAACACAGAATTGCTAAATAATAGGTTCTATGTGCTAGTGTCTTTATTTGAGAGTGACGAGAACTGAAGCACTGATATACAACGGTACAAAAAGCATGTTAATTGTGAAGCTGGTAAAGACGAGATTTGTGGTGATATTATTATTTTATATATATATAAAAATAAATGTTTGTCTGTATGTCCTTTATAGAATCGTAAACGATACATTTAATCATGGGATGATCTTTAGCAAAGTTGGTGTGTATGAGCCCACGAAGGTTTCTGAGCTGGTACGACCAATTTTCGACAAGTGGTGCCACTGTCATTCCAATTAATTTCATATAGTTCCGTGGCAACTCATGTTGGCGTAGCATCGCGCGTAGGTTTCAGATAGTTTAATAATATTTGATACCTTAGAATGCTACGATATATATATTCAGGTATATTCGACTATTAACCAATCCTTGCATAAGGTGTAAGTGTCGCCGTATGTCCTTGAGTCCAAGCCAACCTTCTGCTAGTGAGCAATGGATAAGACGGACGCTCAGGGTGTTTGTGCCAAGCTTACGATGATAAATATGCCAGGTAGTTATAATCTACCAACATGATTTATTCGCGATTAAAAACAGTTGAAAATCAAGCTATTCAATACGTGGAATTAACGAACACACATCCATAATTAAAACTCTTAGCGCATCACGGATCTGATGATGAGCAGTCTTAATCCTGATGATATTCTTGAATGGAGGTTTTTAGTGTGCCTGGCTATTAAGTTATTTTTGTACCTATTTACTTACCTTCTAATATCTCCTGTCAAATGTTTCACTTGTAGTGTCTGATGATGCATGTAGTATTTATGTCTATGGGCGTTGAGGCTACTTACCATAGACGGTTAGACTGTTCCTTTCTCGGGTGTTTACACTAAAACGTTGAATTATCGCTTGTTTCTGTGAAGAAAAATATCGTGAGGAAACCTACAACCGAGAGTTCTTCGTAATGTTTTTAAAGTTTCGAAGTTTGGAAATCCGCGCTTGGTCAGCGTGGTGGAGTATGGCTTGTTTCTCTTACATTTTAACAGATCTGATCCCAGCAGTGAAACAGTATGGCTTCTGATGATGACTTATCATTGTGAGGTATCTCTACTGTTTGTACCTTTTTTAAACCTCGATCTAGAAAAGGTATTATAGTTTGACGTGTCAGCTTTAAAATAGATAGAATTTTAATGAAGTTATAAAAGTCAAACAAATATTTTTTTCTTGTTTTTTTTTGTTAACTTATGTTTTAGATTATATTTAAATTTTATATATGTTTATAAAATATTAAAAATGTACATTGGCACTTCAACGATTCGTGTTTTACAAGCGTTCAATTTAGTAAGTGCCAACTAATCCCAACACACCTGGCACACCCTCGTATACGGTAGTGCAATTACACGTTTAGAATACTTTGTCTATTTTTATTGTTCCGTCCCGTGACGTTCGCACGTCGCATCGGCCTCTGTATTTCTTAGTCGTGTTTTGATTCTTAGTCAAATGTGATGTGTGTAGTATGTGATTGTGAGTTTTGTGTTTGTAAGTTTTGTGTTCAACATGAGTAACGTTAAGAGGCCGCTGAAGAGACAGGAGTCTATACATGGTATTTTTTTTTAAATAACCGTCGTTCCGTTCTTCCTTATTCAAATATTTGAATTTGGATATTATGTTTTATTGTTGTATTTATGTATTGTATTATCGATATAGATAACTTATTTTATTGCGAATGTCGTAAATAGTTACGCTGTGCTTTTACTGTTATTATATAATACATAGTTGAAGAGTTTGTTTCCTATGTGTTCTTTATGACGGGAATATTGGTGTCGATAAAGTGAATATACGGTCGGTAATAAAGTGGACAGTGTTGCCGAAAGTTATCATTGGATGGTAAAGATTAGTGAAAGGTATTTTACAATAATCCTTATAGTTCGAGAGTCTGTCACATTAATGTGTAATACTGTTTTAATTTGCCTAGCGTTATGATTGTCATCATTTTATTTAGCGTGAATAAAAATCTGCATAAGCGTATGTACATTAAGGAGTAAATATTATTTAAAAAAAAATGTTGTTAATTTGATAACAAAATATTTTTATTTCGAAATTCTTGGCTTTAACTGAGAACTGATATTATAGTTTTATTGGGCATTTTGATTTTATAATATATGCGCACTAGAAATAGTTCAAAGTGCCTTCAACGTGGGTGGATCATAACCAACAAGTCAGGCTGTTTCACGTTTTAGTGCGCATAATAAAAACTATCGAACCGATTTTGATGAAATCTTTTCCTTACGTTGAATTTACTTTATTGAAGGTCGTCAAGCAAAAGAATGGTTACAATCCCATCAAAGTTTCAGAGCTCTCCAAGGTCAAACAAACATAATATGTACATACATAAGCATATTATCATATAAAGTGTTGTAGATATATTTGTTTGAAAATCCTGATAAAAGCTTAACTACTTTTCTTGTTTTCAGTTCGATTAAAAATTGTTTTTTATTGCTGATAACAATTATATACACTTTGATTTTTCATCTTATATGTATGATTGCAATAACAATAACATAAACACTAATTTGTAATCCTAAGATAATTGTACGAAAACCTACTGTGAAACTCTGTAACGATTTATTCTTGAACAAGATGTCCATTCATATTAAAATCCATTTCTTAGTGTTTTGTACATCCGCAAAAAACAGTTTAAAATAACTACGGTTTTTACATTGCTCTCTCGGCCTACGCGGGATGTGACGTAACGCAGTGACGTCGATGTCGTGATAAGCATAGCGGGTGTGACTTGCCGCGCCTCCACCGGTCCTCAGTCGAGCTGGCTGTATGCGCGAAACGGCCGTGCGTCACGTTCTTAAAAAGAAAAAAAAAGCCCGCGCATCGGTTGGAATTATTCTGGAATGCCGTTGGATTTTGTATTTAAATAAAAATTCTGTGTGTGACACTCGTTTTAAAACATGGATGACGGTGAGATAATTACAATAATGACTTTGAATTTGAAACTGTGAAAAAAATATTTTCCGCATCGTTAATTGATGATGGATTTCTACAGACTTAATTGCGAAGAGATTTTTCATGACATTGGATTTAATTTTATTTTTCATTTATTATGCTGCGACCTTTAGTCGGTGTGAAATTCAAGTGGTCATTGAACTCTTCGTGATATGGTTAAATAATGCACTTTCGATTTAGCTCTTCTCTAACGATTTAGATTATTCCGTATCTCTGGTTATGTAGGATCAATAATGTATTTATGTCTGTTTGTTCGTGTCTATAAATTCCGGGTGTTACAAACACTAATATCTAGTACATGTATGAAATTTCATACGTGTTTAAAGCCTGCGAAGATCGTAATCCAGTGGGATCAGATTTAAAAACAATGTTCTAAAACAAAATCATATTTATAAGCATTACGCGACATTTCAAATTAAATGGTTATAACGGAGACTGGTACTTTTTATACAGTTTTAATAGCATATTATATAAAATGGATATAAACTAATACTTTATAAAAATAAAATAATGCTTCTGTACTCTAAAAAATTCGTAACTGTGCTGTTCATCGTCAAGGAGTTTCCTCGTCTGAAGCCAATCCTAAGTGACGTATTAATACTTGTAATAAAGATGCATTATCATCAATAATAAATCAGTGTGTCAAATTTCAACTTCATATAATAAGAGGAAGTAATTCTAAATAATGATAAAAATCACCCATAAAAACATACTAACAAACATTGTAAGTTCACTAAAAGCTTTTATAAATACAATTAGGGGCAGTTATTTTTTTATTAATAATAGTTAACTTACTTATACTTTTCAGAGGTACCAAGTTTCTCCTTCACACCTAATATGTAGGAAAATCGAATTCAATTAAGAGCGGAATGAAAAAAAAAATCAATGTATTAGTCATGTAATATACATGAAGTTTTTATATACTGTATTAGGTACCTACGTGTATGTTACAATCAATTTTACACTTGTATGCTATTATCAACTTTATACCTCCAAGGTTTTGAATTCGTTGTAATTTGTAAGCGTTAAAAATATCGGAATTTTCTTCTCAATACATTGCTGATTATTGCAGGTACAATAAAATAAGTTAATGAAATTGAAATTTATGCTTTATTACTGGCACAATAAGGTAAATATTAAGACAATTAAAAACAAGTGACTGTTTAATTTATGCATAGAATATAACGATTTGCAGCAACTTTAATTAACTGGTGTCACCACTAACTAGAGAATAGAGATACATTTGATAGTTTTAATTGAAACAATACAGGACATGTTGAGATTCAAGATGATAAAGGTGCAATTAATTGGATGTGCGATGTGTTCTCGTGATTGCTAATCAAAATTAATTAGACCAATATTGATAATTGCATGTTTGATTATATCTGACGCCGTATGAATAATTAAAATGCATGGAATAGATAAAAAATAATATTTTCTGTGAGAAACTGTAATAAAGTGACACTTCAGCCAGCTTTAAAGCTCTTCGTTCGATTTAAGACCACGATCGTGTTGACGGCCCCGTAGCCTACTTGGTAGTGAACCTGCCTGCGAAGCGAGGGGTTTTGGTATCGATTCCCGGCTGGGGCAGATATTTATGTGACAGATAAATATTTGTTCTCGGGTCATGGGTGTTAGTGATGTGTTATTTGTGTTGTCCTACTGCGGGGGTGAGTGTGTTAGCGTTTATTATTGTATTGTCCCATGAATTAATAAAGAGATTTATGATTATACTGGGTTCTGGTTAATGGTGTTTTCATCCAGTAAGGTATATCCTACTGGGTAATATTGTTTCATGGAATGACTATCAGACAGGCTACTAGTAATTACGATAAAATGGTTGTTATGATTTTTTATTGCGGTAATATTATGACGAAAAAATGGTCCGAGTTTCTTGGGAAATATGAATAGTTTTAGAAAATTTTGATTTCATAGCATCAATGTAAGGCAACGTTATATAAGTTATATGTAGTTAAAACTTCTGCCGCTTGTTATACTACACTAGTATTGTTTTTTCTCTAGTAACAGTAAACAGAGTTTTTTATCTAAAAGATAAGATGATGGCCGATTTCGACATTTATTTGACATATTTTCAGTGATTTTCCACAAGGCTATTGTTTTATAATAAGTTTTCGACAAGGGGATTGTTTTATTTACGGGAACCTAGCCTCATCATTAAATAAATTAATTAATAATTATTTCATAAATTA
Organism: Calpodes ethlius; assembly: GCA_018251375.1. Taxonomy (NCBI): domain Eukaryota; kingdom Metazoa; phylum Arthropoda; class Insecta; order Lepidoptera; family Hesperiidae; genus Calpodes; species Calpodes ethlius. The sequence goes on from DWPA01002181.1 coordinate 8,283, forward strand.
CTTGGTTTCTTTGTAAAAATACATGCAGCTCATATATTCAATGTAATATATTAGTAAAAAATAATAATAATGGTATTTGCGCTTTTAATAAGTATATAATAATGTAACAATTCTTTCATAACCATTTTTAATAGTTAAATCCAATCCAACTTATCAAATGTTATAAAAATGAAAAATGACGTCATTATGTACTTTAACAACAAGGGCCTCTCCACATTTGCACACAATCAGCTTAACTCAAGTACAAAAATCTTTATATACTTATATGCAATTAGGGGTATTACCGAACCTCAAGACGTCAGGAGGTTTATTGAAAATTATTTTCCGGTATATATTCCAGAGGGGATTGTAGTATATTTTAATTATATTTATAAACAACGTTTAAATATTTGCTCTGTAATTAATAATCTGTATCGAAATTATGAAAACCAGATTAAATCGTGTTTCAAGCACTCGTAATCGTATAAATATTTACTACTAAGAGTTTAACATATTAAAAATACCTAACTCTTTTTCTTGGATAGTATTCAACGCGGAGCGTCGTTGATCGAAAGAAGCCATTTCCCTTGGAAACTTACCAAGGGCACGGTCACAAGCACATAAACCCACCCCTATGCGAAGTTAAATAGAGTCGTATATCGTGGCTTAGCACACAAAGCTATATACCCAATGGCCAATCTCTTTCGCGTTCCCCCCTACGTTTTTCAGCTGCCCTTGACCTAGTTACATTTGGGCCTTATTTCTACGTCTTATAACTTTGTAGAAACCCACTTCGCGATCGAATTTCGACCGTAATACGTAATGTGCAAGAGTCATTTCACATTGACTTTTGAATGTTCTTTATTCGTTTGTTGCCTATTTACGTAAAAAATGTATTTATATAGAACATTTTTAAATGTAGGAATCATGTTAGGTGTACCAAGCGGGTACATAGAGTAATATATGACAGTGAATACATTGATGAAGTATAGTATAGCTTATTATTGATTAAAGTCTAACTGTAAAAAGTAAAAGTAGACCATTGAACAGTATTCGAGGTATGCGATTAGTTATGTTATACGCCCCTAGCATATAAGCTCGGGTACCGTTATGATATTATATTGAGACCCATAATACTTTATTAATAATAATAAAAGGATTATACAGCTGATCGCATACCTCTTGTATTATAATATTAAGGGGCCCGTCCGGCTCCGAACGGGTACAATCGATATTTGGAAAATATAATTTTTATTATGTAGTATTCTAAATAGTAACACACAAATTGCTTCCTTATTATAGAGGGATTCAAATACGCAAAATGATGAATCTTATCATAGGAATGACAAGTTATTTCGCGGCAAAAAGTAGGTCTGTAATCTGAGCTTCTTACTATCTCCACATAATAAATCACAGCATAACGAGGCTTCATGGCGCTGTGATAATGACAAATAAATAAACAAACCTTACCCTTATATAATATTAATGTTAATCCTAAATCTGAGATCAGTTGTGCTACTCAGGTATATTGACATTGAAATGGTTATTTATGAATAATACTTTACAAACTTATTTAGTGTCAACTGTGTGTCTGTCTGTAAGTATATCTTGTTAGTAAAATTTGACCCATTTATCAGTGTCTGATTGAGCTAAAACTTGTAACAAGTAAATTGGATCACAATGAAATATAATGATATTATAGATCTGATTTGATGATGGAACCGGAAGGTCGCCTTAGAAACTCTGAAATAAAGGACAAAAATCGGTTGAATATGGTCTCGTTTGATTTGTCTTTTAGAAGTATTCTGATCTTAGATCTAGATATCTTCTTATCCAGGATCTAATGATAAAACTGAAGGCCACTTCAACAAAATCGTGTTTTAAGTTCTTTAAACTACAATTTTCATATTATTATGATAACTTGTTATTTATACGATAATATTTAAATTGGACTAAAATCGGTTATTGTACGAGGTTATATTGTATAGGATAGATTTTGTAGACATCTTTTTTTCTTTCTGATATTACAGGCGATAAAATTATATTCTTTGCGATCGATGTGTGTCGTTTGCAGTCAACCCAAAATTGTATCTTATGAATGTAGAGAAAAGATTCAAGGTTATATGGCAAGGATTCTAATCGTTGTAAGCGACCGTGAAAAGTAATTTGCTTTAGCTACTATTCATTATCCACTTCCGAGTACGAATTAGTAATGATCTGTGCATACAGCGGTCGGGAGGGATCGCGACGCGTTTAGCTGAAATGTACGTGATCCGGCCGCCATAGCAGCAAAGGGCATGATGGTGCTACGTATACTTCCATATTATCTATTAGTCTATATATATCTACTAGTCTTAGTCTTGCTTAGAATCTAACCGAGTTCTTCTCGCACCCAGTCACCCTCCTATTAATCTCTTCCTCTGCTAATCATTGTGTCTATATCTTCCATATGTAATTTTGACCTCCGTTGTTTGTAAGCACAAATGTCGAACACGAAGTAAACACGCCAGTACATTGGGCTGTCACTGCGTTGTCACATATTTGGGCTGTCACTGCGTTGTCACATATTTGGACGGCAAAATGTCGGACGCTTGATATATTCATATGCATTTTGGTAAAACTTTGCATCCAGTAACGTCGTTGTATGACGCTTTATCGCTTCGTAGTCGCACGTCTGATCAGACACTTAAACTAATCAGTAATGATATGAATTTGTCAATGTTAAAAATAAAAGATATTGGCGTGAAATTTAGTATCAATGAAAATGGAAAATAACAAGCGGCTCAGCGATATCTTGTATGTAAAGTGGTATTTTTCCTTAACTCTCTTATTATCTCATGTTAAGCCAGTGTTTGCATGATAAAGACGTTTTACCATTGTAAATGCGTGTAATCACTTGAAATTATGTTAAGTGGGTACACTAAAAGATATTAGTATACTTAGTAACGCAAGGTGTATATCGCCCATAATAAACTGTTATTATATTAACGTTTAAACAAATTTAATTCCCTATGATTAATGATAATCGCTGTTAATATAAACCTATGTTTAAGGTCTCAGTTGTAATAAAATAAGAGGCTTTAAGGAATTAGGAAATAGTAGCTTTTTGTCATTACAATATTCTAGTTTTTCCTTATGCGTACTAAGTGTTATGATAGATGAACACTTCCTTGTTTGTTGTAGTAGATTCATAAAACTCATTCGATCTTATTAAGATACTGCGTTAAATTTGAGGATATACATAACTCGTATCCATGACTCCTCTTTCAACGCGCCAGCTCAATACAAACCTCGTCAAAATTTAAAAGTGAACATGAATGTGTATAATTCAAGTTGATCTGAAAACATGTGAATATATGAATATCAGACTGGTTCTATAGAACCACACCTACCTTTGTACTGTGTTTATCGTAAAAAAACAACCCTGAAGTGTCACTTTCGAATTCGATCCGCCTTTTTAGGTTTGTTTTCGTTAGTATTTTTAAAACAAGGTAGCACATATAACCGGTTTGAGATATTGGTGGTCAGTTTATTTTGAACACTAGGAACTGTATTAATTAAGCAAATACCTTGAAAAACTAAACACATTATTTTGTAGTGCTAGTGTTTAATACATTACAGCAAAAAAGTTGTGATTGAAGCAAAAAAATATACCTAACTGTTGAGTGTTGGTTTAAGACAATAACTTCTAATGATTAACAGTACAATCTCTATTATTTATTTATTGTATTACCACCAACATTATAAAAGCGTGTTTTATATTATATAGTATTAGGTTATTCATCAAACATCTATTAAGATAAAAAAATTACTGTAAATTTAGAAGACAGATGTCTACTGTCGCGAATTTATTTTTACAATTTTTCATAAGTAACAATTCGGATATATATTATTTTTCTGTAACATGATCTTTACAGTAGTGCAAGATCACGCCATTGAAGTTCCTTGTGCCATATTTTTGTCGGCATCTTCAACAATTATCGTTATATTTGCACAAATATTTAACGAATTATGCACTAACCCCTTCCTTATTAATCACTTCGTCTATTGGTGAAAGCGGTGTGATTTTTTTTCTGTAGTTTTTGAGTTTATCGCGAACAAATAGACAGACAGCCGCCCGGCCGTGGCGGGAGACTTTGTTTTTCACTAACTAATGATTATTATACTCAAACAGTTTTATTACTTCCAATCTTTATTATACTTTGTATTATTGCCGCATCTATATGTTTTCTTTTATAAAGAAACGGGTGATATTAGGTACAATGTTCGCGGGAAGCCCCTGAAACGTGTAATTTAATGTGTTCTAACTTAATTTATTGTCGGGCTGTAGAGATAATAAACATTAAGTTAAAATGTATAAGGTTTAGTTTCGTGTGTCTTTGTTTTATTCGTAAGATTTCCTCGTCGAAGGGTTTTGTTTTTGCTCTGTCATGTTATGACGTAGCGAGATGTGATCTATCGATCAGCCGATGCGCTTGTTAATTTATTAGCATTCGTATTGTGCAAACTTTGTATTGGGTACATGGTATTATTAATTAAAAAGTAAAGTTTAAAAATAGGATTCTGTACGTGATCTATTATAATGGATCTTTTATAATCTGTTTGCTGGGATATGTAATCTACGTTTTTATTGGGATCATTATGACCAACCTGATTCAATTTTTGATTGTACATAAATTACATGTGTGATTAAGTAATTGTTTGTAATTAATGTGGCAACATCCGTGAGATTATCGTGAATTACTCGTTAGTGTACACGCCCTTCAGATAAGTGGCAATCTGACTTTGCCCTTTGTAATATTTTAAACTGATAAATTAAATTGGACTGTGGATATAACTCATTGTAAGTTTGACGATTGATAACTATATTTTGTTGATTTGAAATAAAGATGATTTATTCGTTATTCACAAAATGCTTTATGGGGTAATTTTGTGTTTCGAGGTTTTAACAGTACCATATGACGAGATTATTGCTTCTATATTGTAGTTTGAAACAAAAAATCTACTTATTTATAACTAAATCAGTATATCTGCATAGAGACAGCATGATCGATCAATTGGAGTCTTGATAGTATTGATAAACGATTAAAAATGACAAGTGAAAGAATCCCGCCTTGCGGCATGCCAATGTCAAGGAATCAAAATTCGGAGGTTGTCGTGCGCTGACTATCCGAAAACGTTATATAGTTCGCGCGTATCATTGAAAAAAAACATTATCATTCGTCATTATCTTTATCCTGTTGATTCTTCATTGACGTATAATAAAAATTCATTGCCAAAGTTTATCGTAATAGGCCCACATTATAAATAGCTTTAAATATACTGGTTTCTTTCTTACAGCTGAAGAAATGCCAGTCCGGGATGGCACCAAGAAGTCCCTAGTCGGTGTCATTGATGACGGCACGAAGACTGTCAGATTTGTGGTAAGCGTTATTTTGTATAAACTTTGTATGATTTTATTATTGCTTAGTTTATTGCCTTATGATGATAACATTTCTTAGAATTGGAAGTAGCAATTAATCCATGTACTTGCCACTTTATCGTAACTATTGTTATTAGATGTCCACAGTAGTTTTGATTAACGTTTAAAAGTATGAATATTTGTTATTATTTAATAACCAAGGACACGAATCGAGGTTAATGCAATGTTTTATGACTATTCAGCGATAATTATACGCCGCTGTCGTGATATGAAATAAAATTGAGTAAAACCTGAAAATGACTTTGTCCTTGTATTGTTTATACGAATAATTTAATACGTAGTTGTGAAATCTTTATGGCAGCCATATAAACGTATAATTGAGACACTTTAAATAGATACTGTTACGAGCTGTTGATGAATTTATGTACTTATTGTGTTATTAATCTGTGCTTGTGTTTTTCCTTTGTATTTTTGATGTAGACGGCATAAAAAAGATAGACCAAGTAAAATTCTAATTGTTTTAAATTCATAATGTATATATATATATATATAGTCTGTGTTTGTATATATACATATATAACACGTCACTCACAATATTATATCCATAAATCTATAATCCCCAGATTAACTAAACATTAAATTATAAAATGTAATGACTTTTTGACTGTTGCTACACAAGTGACGCGAGGATGATGGATGGATAGGATATTGAGTAGGGCTGATGATCAATAATTCAAATAGTGGTCTCAGGTTTCTCTTTCAACAGAGATGTGAGAGTTAGCTGACCTGCAGATGTGTGTTGTATTCTCCAGTAAAATCGGCAATGAAAGACAAATAATAATCTAGCAAATCGCTGAAATTAATACGAATACGCTATATTCATAAACTATTATAATGTGAACTGGCCAGCTGTTAAAGAAAGTTTGTTCCAGAAGAATAATTTATGACTCTTTCCGTTTCCTTCAGATATTCGAAGCCGAAAGGTCCGAAGAGTTAGCAGCGTATTCACTAGATAAGACAGTTGTACAGCCGCACGAAGGATGGTACGAGCAGGATCCTCTAGAGATCCTACATCACATCAGGGAGTGTGCCGATAAAGCTATCGAACAGCTGACTGAGTTAGGTAATTGTCTGGCAATCTTTTTGGCAAGATCTTCACTAAATAGTTTATAACACAGGTTTTCAAATTTGCCTCAACTATCATCTTAAAAGTCTTTCAAAATCATAAAATAATTGTAGGCAAATATGCTTCACAAAAAAGTTTTATTTTCAATAATAGCAAAACATAATACGTCGCGTTTTTGTTATTGAATTCAGATGTTTTTTGAGTCTTAATGTTTGAAGACTTTAGCACTCGCGGCTTTATCTCCCACTTCGAGAAATCTTGGTCTATAACATAATTTTCAATAGGTCATAAATTAGAGATGACTTGTGGAAAATGGTTACCATCGCTTATTATATCATCGGTAAGAAAAGAATAAAGAATTGAGGCATACATTTTATCTGTATTGTAAACTAACATTGCCTGCACTCTAAATATTTTAAAAATATTGCACTTTTTTAAACGGAAAGCAGGATACGGTAGCTGTTCGGTTAGGTGGAAACCTAAAGAAAAAAATGAATAGGCTTATAATAAGTTACTGCGCTCACCGACTTCGACTGCATCTCCATTTACGTGGGATTATAGTCAAGCAATAACTTATAATAAGTAAAAAAAAAATATACATGGTTATCGTCAGGACTATCCTAGATAACAGGGAGTGACCTGCAAGTGAAGTGAAATACTCCCTAGGCTCTTCACATATACTGATATTTGCTGCAGCACTACTGAATATCCTCTATAATATTACATATTATATATGTACTTAGTATCTTACCATTTAATATGATACTAGTATGTTATATAGGAAGTTGGAATGCTGTTCTATTCCTATTTAGGAATATTAATTACTATTTGTATAATTATGCCTTTTTGGTATAATTACAATGTTGGTTGCGTTGTGGATGAATTGTAAACATCTTTTGCAGCATTTCTCAAGGTCACGCACTTGATATATGGTTATTTCCAAACCAATATACCGTGAGTAACCGCTTGTTATATATGTATGTATTGATTTAATTTAAATTTATTTCAGGGTATTCTAAAGAGGACATAGTCACACTAGGCATTACGAACCAGAGGGAAACTACCATAGCATGGGACAGATTCACAGGGGAACCGTTACATCCAGCCATAGGTAAAAAACTTAAGAATTGCAATACTTTCAAGAATATACATTATACTTAGATATGCAAAAACAAATAAAAAACTTAGACTGAGCAAATGTATATGGAACCTGGTTAAATTGTGATCAGTATTGAATTTCGTCATATGAAAGTAAAATCAAGTGCAAATATTTAAAATATTTTTTTTCATGGAGTAAGTTTTGAAACTGTTGGAGATTTGGACCGAAATATCTCATTGTATTTTTATTTAAAAATTTAAATTTGGAACACTTCTAAGGCAGGATATTAAATGTGCCAGTAATAATATCCTACAAAAGACAAACTTTTTAATATATTAGTATTTGAAAGCATGAAAATGGCTTGTTTATATTTCAGAAACCATAACTTTTTAAAAATATATTTTTAAAATTTTTCAGCATGGAACG
>DWPA01002182.1:0-16331 GCA_018251375.1 Calpodes ethlius
CTACAAAAAATAATTGTATCGAGAGTGTGGTTTGCGAAGTTGCAAATCCGCATCGGTCGTCGGAGTGGCTCCAGCGAAATGCAAAGTCGATAAGAAAGTTTATTCAAATTAGATCGATTGGCACTACGGCTGACGTGTGCGAGCCACGAGCAGCTCTCGCTGCGGACCATATGCGGTAGAAACATTTATGCAAAGTCGAGGGCCGGCGGACGGGCGGGGCGGGGGGCGAGCGGTTTTTGTCGGCCGCGGAGGAAATATTGTCGACAGACGTGTGTCCAGCGATGTTGAAATATTACATACCCCGCTACATCCAGTCCTAGTTGTGATCCAATTCTTGTCGTGGTTCAGCGATCGCTCCAGCATTATTCGATGGCGACCTGTTTTTTGTATCTAAAGCGCAACTGCTCTCTATGTAGATAGGTTTACATTAAGAAAATATAATTGCCCAGTTAATTTTGTACGTAGGTAATGTCCGTTCCTTAAACGATTTTGTCCTATCGAGCTTCATAGATAATATATACATATAGACACTGATCATGCTGTTGTGGTGTACCCGATACTAACATTTTACACCATTTTATCCTTTAGAATTTATTTTCCTAGTACTATGTAATTGATGTATTTTTTCTATGGATTTTACGCCATAAATACTTCAGGTTTCTAAAGAGTGGCCCACGTTACGCGTTACAAATAAGGTAACAACTATTGTAATGTATGTACACATCTAGTCGTTTTGTTGCGATGCTACAACAATGTAGGTACGTATACACCGAGAAGCATCGATAACACGGAACCGCATCGTTCGAGGACTCATAAGTTCTAAGCGACCCGAGCGGACGGTGGGATTACCGTCAGAACTAGTAACCGTGTTGTGGTGCTCGAGGAGACGAGGAGGTTCGTTAATTATCGAGTTGTTTTGGTGGCGAGGCGGCTCCTGCCAGATGGAGCGTCACGTCAGGCGCCAATTGAACTTGTGCCCGTTACGTGTTCATCGATTTTCGTATATAGGGCGAATGTGTTACGTTCGGCGACGTCATGTGAAGGTCTGCGTGACCCGGGGGTGAGGCGGCGCGCGGCGCGGGGGAGGGGCGCAATTAACCACCCGCGGTCACTCACCCCGTCTCGAGATGCTCACTCCGAGGTGTTTTGATGGAAGCGCGTCTGTGTGCGTGCGTGTGCCGGCCGGCCGAAACCGACTCGATACTGTCGTGTACCTACTAAATAATTAACCGGACGGAACAAATAGCTAATTTTAACAAAATTAAATTTTCTACTGTTTATGTTATGCATTTGTACTTGTACTAGGAGATCGCTGATCTAACGGAACACACAGCCGTCATCGCGGGTCCCTACCGACTCGGGCGCTACTTCGGTATTGTCTATAATTTGCGCGGTCCGGTTCGATTCCCGGTCGCGTTAGACTTTCGTGTGTGAGATTTATGTAGCAGTCACTTTATTTGATATTCGGAGGAATACTTCTACGGAGAAAAGTAACAATGCCGTTTTATACATGAACATAAATATATATACCTAAGGATTTTCATAACGTTATTCGCACATCGATTCAAACGGTCGGCCCTGTACTTACAATGACATATTTATTATTCACGAAGCTATGTACGTACATGAGAATCGCTCGCCATTTTTTTATTTATCTGTATCGGTATTAGTCGAGGCAGGTTTATGCGACTGTCGTCTGACAGAAATAAATCGCGCCGGAGCACTCCGTGACGTGTGACGCGAACGCGGACAGTTTTTGCCATCGGCATAATCAGCCGATAATCTCGCATTAGCATGTGATATCGCGATGTGTGATTTCGTTTAAGAGATGCGTGATGTCGCCTCGTTTCTACTGCATCGCATTATCACTGAAATTCTTCAACACTCCATATATGGAGCGGTGAAATGTGGTCGATGGAAGTGGAGGGAGCTCGCGCCCGTCGCGACGGCGGCACCGGCGGTGGCCTCCGTCAACGTCAGCTTAACTAACTAACTTACAATCTTACACACAACGTAATATTTACTCCCCGAGCGAATACTTTTGTGTGAGCTGTCTCATCTGATCGGTACGTTTGTAATTGATCTGTAAAGGAGCTAGAAGATAAAAGGTTTTTTTAAAGTGAGCGGACTCGTTAGTCGCGCAGGGGGCTAGTTCTCGGAAGCGACTGTTTTAGCTCTACGTTTTTACGGTTGAACTAGGTCTTCTCAGCCAACTTCATCTCGTTTTGACCGCCTCAGATGCTGATGGGGAGCTAGTTGCATGGTCGTAGTAAAAATTCAACCCAGAGTACGTGCCACTGTCGATTGTCGTCGATGGCTGTAGCTCTTGCAGTTTGATAAGAAGTAGATCCGGTCGAAGCTGGAGACCAGTTCAGTATTTGTATTTATTTATTTGTTGCCGGCCATTTTACTACTCCTTCACGGCAGGTGGTTAAAGTAGCGGCGTGTACGCTTCTCATTATTGCTTAAAAAATGTAGAATCACCGCGAGTGTCCAAGTCTGTTTCGTAACGATGTTGTTGTACTTCAGTAGGTACAGTTTTTATTGCGATGTAACTTGGCGGAGCTGGAAGACATTCGCGTGTGAAAAATAAACATTGGCTCGAGTTTCTTCATCACAAACTGTACGGCGGGTGGATTTATTACATAATGGCACATGTTTTCATTTCGCTCCAGTTCATGTGTAGCACGCAACATGACTCGGGAGATAGCGGCGAGCCAGTGCGTGATCCACCGACACCCGGGTGTGGCCGACTTCTGATTCTACTACTTAGACGAAAGGAAGAGGAAAGAAATAATTTGTTTCACAACAATGAAACGACAGTTCATACGGCACGACATCTAAATGTTACAGGAGATAATTATCATCATATATGTCTCTTAAATAAAGCTGCGTCCGTTGGCGTTATTGCCTGCTCTGCAGTGCTACTCTGTAAAATGGGCTTTCACTCAGCCGGTGCTGCAGTTCCTACACTAGAGTATCTCCAGAGCTGGTATTCTTTGCGACAAAAGTATCGCGTACCGCTAGCGACCTTCATGGATTTCACTAAAATAATGCTAATCGCAGTCACATGTTGCATATCGTTTGTGTCACAATTGATGTCTGTTGGTTGGCAGCAGTCTGCCAGACCGTCACATCCTACGTACAATAAATTTCACCGCCAGTCGACACATTGCTGAACCACATGTGACCCCGAAAACAACGATTTTTAAAACGTTTCCTTTTAAATATGTGGAAAGCCGGAGATTATCTCGACCGTCGGCGGGGTCGCCGGGTCCCGGGATCGAGCCCGGGCAATCGAGCGAGCGTAACGCGCTCGTCGGCCGCTCGCCGCCGGAATGCTAAACCTGCGGCTGGGGTCCGAGGTTCGTGCTCCGGGTGTTTGCGAGGAGTTAGTCGAACCGGCCGTGCGTGCCGCGTCGCCCGGGAGCCCTCCGCTCGCGAATCGTAATTTAAGCCCGGCGACGGGCCGGGGCCGGGACGGCGGGCGCGCGGCCGGTGCTAGGTTCAAATTGGATTTAAACATTGCGAATTACGTTTCCTCGATTCGCGGGCTAGCCAAATGGGGACGATTTATGGCGGGCGCGTCCCGCGGGACGGGACCGGGAGGCCCCGTCGGTCCGGTCGCTCGTATCTCACGCGGGCGATTTACTGCGCGGGGGCCGTGAGCGATGGCGGCCGCCGCGGCCCGCTTTAAATACGGCCGCCTCGTTTATTTCCCTATCCTTTTAATACGATGCTATCTTTCGGGTCCGATTACGGCGGAATGAGAATTCTTTCGCGACTCTTCCCTTTGATGTCGAACGCAACGACCCCGCGGCCGGCTCCGGCGACCCTCGCCTCCTCTCATGAATAAGTAGATAGCTCCGTGTTTTCGTTAGCTTCCTCCTGACCCGCTGTTAATGTACAATAGCCGCCGATAAATTAAATTCAGTAATAATTGAATCGTTCGAGTGATACGTTAATGTGAATAATAAACATCAGTCGTAATCAAAACCGGAAGCAGATATCGATCACCGGCCCGCGGTTAAAAACGTGTAATAAACAATGCAATAAACTCCACCGCGTACCTGCAGCGCGGCCGCCCCGGGCGCCCCGGGCTCCGCGCAACCCTTCCGCTGCACCTGTTGGTGCGCGCCGAGCGCCGTCCTCGGGTGACAAGTGACACTCCTTGTTATCGATCAATCTTAATGTGAACTCATTCCTGCTATCGAAGCCATTTTTTGTACTTCACATTATTTAACTTAATATACGGGTGACGGTCCTACAACCGTATAAACGAAGCAGACCTGGACGATGCCTCTCTGGTGTATTGTAACTGTAAACAAAACTTGTAGCGTAGCTTAGCTAATGCACGTCCTCATTAGACTGACACTGACAGATTCATGACAATGAATAGAAATACATTTACATTTTTGTCTGCAAATATCACATAAAAAGGCGTGAACGCAGCTCGGTGTGAATGGGTTACGATAATTATTATTATTTTGTTATTGATTTAATGATCACAACATTAGCATACATGTACATAAATGTGAGTAGTACCTATATATTGCAATGTAAAACTATATTCGGTATTTCTGGTGCGATAATAAGCGATGGTCAAAAACGTTAGTATTCAAAGCCCAACAAGTCGTTTTGCGCATTTTAGCTCCGTACGAGTAGCAACGAGTCCGTGACGACGGGCCCTCTCGGCGCTCGGTGCCGACAAAGGAAACCAAGGCAGTCCACACCCCCAGGTCGTGTTTAATGGGGATACGTCGAATGCTGCCTGCGTCTATTTAATGAAGAGTTAAATCAAAATAGTATTCACGAGTATGCCGGGTACGAGTTTCACGGTACGTTTATTGGCAGCGTAAAGTCTCAATTGAACTTTCAAAAGAAAAAAATAGTCAGAAAAAGTGTGGCCTCTCACAAAAAATGGTCTATCAATTTACGTTGCGCTGAGTTGGCGCGGAATGGAGCTTGGAAAAAGTGCAATTCGATTGGGCGAGCCGCAAGAATAAGTCAATTGCAGTGAAGAGAAGTAATAAGGGCAATAAATAGAGGCATTATCGCAGGGCACTCGGCGCACTCGGTAGCGGCTCGCTGCATGCGGCTCGCGGCCTGCGGCTCGCGGCTCGCGGCTACCTGTATCGGATACTCACCACTGTAGTTTTTTCGCTTGTTTCAGACTAATATTTCAATGGACGTTGGTCCAAAATAGTTATTAAAAGCTAAAAACTAAACGTGTTATCTCGCCGTTAAATTATTTTGGTATATTTATTATCAGTGAACTACTCGCGGTTCTCTTTGGAGTAGCTAAGACTTTCATCAAATTCATGTTATTATCAGATATATTAACCGACTTAAGAAAAGAGGGAAGGTCGATTCATCGTGTATATAATATTATTTGTATGTTGGTCGATCTGTCATAGGATCGACTGATTGAGATGATTCAAATGTACATGTATAGAAAAAAATCAGTTTGGGTTAAACCGCGAATAAATTATACTTTTTGTTAGTAACAGTAATATTTTGTTTTCACAGATCGTCGTTGTATCCGTATATTTGTTGTATTGTCGGTGGCCACGTCCGATACATGACACTAGTTTATGTAGTTGTAATTAGCGACGCGCACATCTTAATTAATAATTAAATTAAAAATTAATAATCAACTAAAGTTCCTATTGTAAGTCTCTGGAAAATATTAAATTGAATATATGATTAATCCAATTCCATGCTAACTTTCACGCAGATTCATGCAGGAATAAATCTATTTCCGGGGTGAAAATAAACATATCCATTAATCCATGTCGTCGTGTATAAATATGCCTATCCTCTGATGAACTGTCAGACAACAAAGACATCCAAGTAAACATGTTTCGGTATCTCTAACGATAACCTGCGTGCAATCTAGCTTGTTATAGAATCGCGTAATTTATATACAAAAGAACCATGAGTTTAAACATAAACATAGCATCGTATCGTGTGGTGGTTAGAATAAGTACTGGGGTCAGGTGACAACAAATGTCAATAGTGGCCTATCGTTACAACATCTTAATTATTACATACTTAATTAGATCTGCTTAACTAAGTTAAGCGACAGCCATAACGTTTACAAAATGGCGACTGGCGACTGGCGACTCGCGACAGAAGATGCCCAAGTTTCGCTTTACGGTTAATGCAACCGCCGCTCGGTGGCGTGACGCGTGACGGACGGCCGGCCGATACCAGTGCATTGATTGTGAATAGCATTACGTTCAGGGGCCGAAAAAAATATTTATAAATATATATGAAGAAATAATCGTTACGAGCGGCGGACGTCGCTAGCGGCCGTATCAACTGGCGCGTTACTACCGACTGACAGCTACCGCCGTCCTCATTAGTCATGGTTTGGGCCGCGAGATTCTCTAAACTGAACCGAACGAGAAAAACAATGCAACACCACAAATGCATTACACGGCTTTTTAATTATACATTCCGCATAATGTATTCTTCTAAAATGTAGTCTTTTAAACTGTACCTATCGATACTCGTAGGTACCTGCAGGCACTTACTTATGACGTAGATTTGTAAGCGCACTGTGGTAGTTTCGTTTGATATTATTTATGACTCGGTAGACTTAGCATGTTGCCGAGCGATAGTGGTTCAACTTGCAACTACTGTACTATACGCAGCGAGTGGCGCGGCCCGCACTTAATACTATATCTGGATAACTTGATGTTTTTAGCGTCGTACTTTTGTGAATTTAAATCTTTTACAAAACCGTAGAGTCTGTACAATACGCTTCACCATCCATTAGCAACTACCTGCCCAATGATAAAGAAACCAAAAGTAATCCTGCTATGATATCCATTGATTTCAAAATATAGTATGAGCTCTTGAAGTCGTCGTCGACGTCGACAAGTCCAAAAGCCTTCTCGTTAATGGAAAGATTCAATGACAGGAATATATATTTCCTATAATGAGTAGTTTACGAAACCATATGGAGCAAAGAACGTTGTTTATCGGAAAATAGAGTTAGGTGAAAATACCACGGAAATGAATTGACGAAACTTAAAGTAGTAGTGGTCCTAGCGTACGCGGCACTCACACGAAGCGATCACCTTAATTCAATCGGAACAGCTTGTAAATGAGATCCACGATGATATATTTGACGTTGATAACAATGATCAGATAATATTTCGAGGTGTTCTCAAATTGATCTCGGTAGACGATCTTGTCCATCACGGTAGACATCGAGATCCAGTCCGCTCCTCGCGGCTCGCGGCGTCGTCCCGCGCGCCGCACCCCGGGGTAATGACTGAGTATCTTTCTGCTCCAATCTAAGCTTTTTTGTTCTTTCATTTCTCCTTCGAATGCGAGGTGTGCGCGCGTAACTCGTGCCACGATGACAAGATGGTAGACTAGTGAAAATACGTCGAACACTGGGTCTCCCCCCTGACGACATGTGTCGCAGAGCAACGGCCCTCCCTTTAAAATGGGCCGTGGCGATTGTAAGTGGGTAAATCGTACTTGTTACTATAATTGGGACCCAAGATTAACATTGTTAAACAAATTAATCATTTTGTTACTTGTGCCTACTGCCATCAAAACTTCTGTAGGTTTGTTTTTCCCGATATTATTTATTAATCGAATTCACCGTCCAAGAATGGCATGGCTAATAAGGTGTACCTACATAGGCATCATAAAATACTAGTGCTTAGTGAACAGTCAAGTAAAATTCAAATATTATCTAGTCGCCCTTCGCCGCGCCCCGTAGCGGCTCCGTAGTGTTAGTCGATCACCGGGGACGCGAGCCCGGGTCATGTAACATTAGTATTAACTTCATGAGGTCATTCTCATTCAGTTCTTACCACACGGACACACGGGGAGACGACGGCCGGTACCGAGTAGACGGTTGCGAGACGATATCATATTAGTATGTTGTAACTCGACACCCGACGTACACTGAATCGTGGATAATATCGGCAGCTGATAAAATTCTGCTTAGTTTTAGTTTATTAACGAATATTAAGTTAATATTAATAAGGAATTTGTAATTTCGGCGAGTCCGAGATCTGCACGTCCATTAAGTATTGCGCGCACGTCTTCCGGCGACGAGCAGCAGGTGACAGGTGATAGTTAGCGATCGGCGCCGTTAGTACCTTCGCGGTACTGGTACGAGGTTCCGGGAGGACGACGGGACGAGTTCTTCTACCGTAAACGAGTCCCGCGCCCGATCGACGCGAAGAATCGAAGAACGACCGGATCAGTATTCCCGCGAGTAGCGTGTTCCCGGGATACTCAGCCCGTCCGAAGCTCGCTGGTAGCGTGGAGACGGAGGCTGACAATGTCCATCGACTCACCGTCGGTCTGCATGGAGAGCGCGGCGCGCCGCGACTCGCTGTTGCACCACGTCTATTGAGCAATACGTTTCACGCGACGAATGTTTCATAAAGGCAAAGAAGTAACGCATTCGCAATACTTGTTTTTATTAAATTGCGCGCGCATTTAATTTACGTTTATGAATCGAACTAATAAACTACATATAATTATGTTATAATTAACTGGATTCATGGATACGAATTACGCGAGGCACCGTGGTAAATAAAATTATCTTAGTGTAGATAAACTCGAGTCCTTTGTTCTTCCTAAACGACAATATGTAACAGCACTGTGAAGTCCAGTAGTAATGTATTATAGCTGCCTAGTCTGACAGCTTTTAGCGTAAATTGTTGTTGAAGGGCCTAATGTGAATTAAATACTGGGTGTGACCTGTGACGAAAACATATGTCGCGAGTGTGGGGCGGCTGTGAAGGGTGGACGGTGCACGGTGGTGGACGGTCTCGGAGGAGAACCGCAAGGGAATCTTTTATAACAGCATGTTTCATATATTATATCCTGTGCAGCTACCGTTGCGGTATTGACGGTACGGGAGCCCAAGGCCTCCCGGCGACGTCGCTTTCCTACATGCAACACGTGGAAGTGGCAATTACAACCTCAATTTGTCTGAAATTCTCGACGACTGCATCTCGGAGGCCCACGACTGAACCCTGATAAAAAAAAAGGTTTTATATAATCACTGAAGTCGCACGAAAGTTCTAACGGCGATTGAACCGACGTCACCGAGAAGTGCAAAGTGGTCGGCCGCAGAAATCACTCGGAATTAATGCAACCTATGGAGCCGTCGGCGGTCGAGCCAGCAGAGGGTCCGCCCGCCGCGGCCGCATAGCGCACTCCTCTAATTAACCGGTATATCTAATTATAATGTAATTCTGTTTCAGTGTCGGGCCGCGGTGACGTCAGCGGGTTCTTCAACACACAGATGGTGCTCGACCTTAACGGTAAGTGAATAAAACTCATTTCGCAACGCCCTTCGTCTCATTTGAATACACTCGGCGTAGCCGAACCGACCGCCCGGCATCGTGTTTTTGTATCGGCATTTCGCTTGTTTGATTCATTCACCGCCGCGTCGCCCGCGTTTCGAATAATTTGTTACAATTTGGAACGTTCGAATGCATGACGAATTTAATTTATAAAAACAAAAATAATGTCCGTTGATAATTATATCGTGCGGACTCGGTGTGGCCAACGCGTCGTGCCGCGCCGTGCCGCGCCGTGCCGCGCTCACCGCGCCGCGCCGCACGGCGAGCCGGCGGCGACACGACCGCCTCACGACGCGCCGAGACAAAACGACGACATAATCAAATTAATATAAATTCACAGATGCACCTTTTTTCGGAAGCCGCGGTCGAGACGTTTCTTATTGTGGTGTAGGCACGTTTTTTGTGCGCGTTAATTACGAGATGAATGGGTTGCCGCGGGGCGCTTTTTGCGTCGCGCGTGCTTCACGGAACTCGACGCGACCTTATTCAAAACGCCCGAACGCGGCCGACCGTCACACCGTCGCACCGCTACGATCTAACTGCGTGCGTAAAGATCGCTCCACGCAGGTACGCGACGGAGCATCCATCGCGCACTCAATGTAATGATCACCTGGAAGTGCGCGCGCGCAGGTTTCAAAACGACAATTACACTCAGCGACAAACACACAATAATATCGCTAAGAACCGTACGTAAAGTACGACAGTCGTACGTAACGTGCAAACATTTTAAGGAAGCCTTTAAAGGTGACCTTGGTGAGATTAAAATGTTGTAATGTACAAAACAACTAGATTTTCCCCTTTTTTCTCTACAATTCGGTTAGGAACCATTTTATTAACAAAAAAGACATTTCCAGCACATGATATTATTATATACATACCTATTATTTAAGTTGACGAACATGATATTAAGATACTAGTCGTCAAAGTAGCGCACTAGATCATATACCTTGTGTATTTAATTCCTAAAAAGAATGCTCATTTTTTCCTGCAAGTAACTACAATAAATAACCCACGAATAAATCAAGCTGTTTACCTAAATAACTATCGTGTTAAAAATGTAACGTTCGAGAACGTCATCACAGTAACTGAACGCGCCACGTGACAGCGCGGCCCGCGACGTCCTCGCGGCGGCCGCTCGTTCTCTCCGCACGTATGCAAATAGCTGCAAGTGCACTCGCTCCACATTCGAGTGCAGCTAGCCGAGAAATTATTAATACGAATGAATTAATTTAACTCAAGCAGCTATTTTTAGCTCAACACAAAAACTCGGCTACGTGTGTGCACGTCCTGCGAAGGAAGGTTTCGTACGGTGCAATATTATTTCAATAGTACAACGAGAAGGCTAGCTACCGTTATTATTAAATAATATACATAAGCGGCTGTGCGAATTTGGATAAAATGTAGCGCACGGCTAGTTTGATATGAAAATAATTGTGTATGGAATAAGTTTTATATGTTACGAGACCAGAAGTAGATTTAAAATTAAAAATGTTGTTTATGACCCCATTTAAAGTATTTTCTTCCACTAGGTCCCATATCGTAAGGTATGGTAAGGATCTGGCGGTGGAGTCTGGAGATGAAACTAGTGGGAATAATTGAAATGCTTTTCACCATATTTTTGTTGGTGACATTGACTAATTGCTAAATAATATCACTAGATCGAATTGAATAAATACGTTTCAATGAGTGCAGTGTAATGATGTCGACGATGGTAACGCTCGGCTCGCGTTCCGCACGCGCGCCGCTCCTCGCGGTGACTTGCAGGATCGCACAATACGCTTTGCATGTCAACGCTCCCGCCGTCCACCGTCCGCGACCACCGTCCGCCAGCGCGACCACCGCCGACCTCTCTCGTGACAAACATTGAGCGGTCGTCGAGCCGCGCCACGAGAGGTGACGCTCCGCATGAATGTTAAAACCCCGTTGCGATATAACCACAATTTGCCAGAAGAACTACTTATCCCGCGTAGCCTAAACTGATGACTTCGCGTACTTCAATCTGATATGTCAGATTGTCAATCCAGCTGAATGTGAACTACTTTTTATCTTGAAAAACCTCAGGTGTAGAGGATGAGTCTAAGAATATGTGTTTTTAAGAGGGGGCTTAAGCGTGACCTGTTTCGAGGAAGGATAATACATAATGAATAGATATAAATATTATGATTATTATTGTGGTCTTTCTGTAGTAGCCGCTTGGCAGCCACCGGCCCCTCCTGTTTCAATCAATTTCCAAGCGACTCAACGCGTTCCATCGTGGACTTTCTTCCTTTTCTTTCCTCTCCGGCGATGCGTCGGTGAAGCCCGTGGCGCGATCGCCACGAGCGAACTGGACCACCCACCATCAGACGACTCGTCAGCTCGTCAGTCTTCTACCTATATTAAACAATTTTAAACCGTCGGTCAGAACCAGCACCCTCACACGTGGAGTACCTACTGCATTTCCTATCGAGCTACTTGTAAGTTATCTAATTTAATTCGCGTCCGCAACTCGTACACGTAACTCGAGTGGCCTAAACTGCGCAATCCGATCGTGAGATGGCACCGAAATGTGGCAACCTGCAATTCGAATCTTTATCGGTAATCATTACTTAACTTAATATTGATTAGCTAAGCGAACAGTGAATAGATTTCGTGACTATTTTTGAATGTTTCTAAAATTTTAACTTAAAATTCCTAGCTTTCACCTCACTGTAAAGTAATAGCGAAAAATTGGAACATTTGCGAGGTCGTCGGAGAAGAGCTGTCTTCTCAAAGTTATATGAAGGCTTTCGGAGAGGGAACTCCAGACTTTGACAGCGAAAAGCATTCAAACGACGCAGCGCCATGGCTCACAACGACATCCAACGAGCAGAGCGACGGACACTCATTAGGTGCTAGTATTTCGACCGCCTCAATAGAGAGTGCGCCGGCGCCGGCCAGGGCCGCGCGACGCTTGCCCAATGACATGTACAATCCAACTGAATTACATCGCCGATCGCTTTATTATTCCGTAATATTTTTATTGCGTGACACTCGCATCGAGGTCTTTACTGGTCGTCCGCGATCGTGCCGGGTCCAGACCGGGTGTAGCGGAGCTCCTCGATG
Source organism: Calpodes ethlius (assembly GCA_018251375.1). Classification (NCBI taxonomy): domain Eukaryota; kingdom Metazoa; phylum Arthropoda; class Insecta; order Lepidoptera; family Hesperiidae; genus Calpodes; species Calpodes ethlius. The sequence goes on from DWPA01002182.1 coordinate 12,435, forward strand.
AAGGGGAGACGTCGGCGAGCACCCCTCCCTGCGAGGCGAACGTTCACTCGTTAAGAAGTAAGCGGCACCGATTCGACGACGTCCAAACAAAAACACGAGTAGCTCTAACGTGAGCAAAAACTAACATTTAAAGTTTGGGCGATCGAGCCGCTGATAAAAAACCTGTGACTAAGTCGGTTAGCCGGCCCAAAAGCTGTAATGTTCGACTTTTTGTTACTTAAATCGAGCAGGTCGCCGTTATTGAGACTTTAAACTGGCCTTCATTCTCGTCGGCGAGCAGCGCGTGCGGCCACCGCGCCGGGAGGGCAGCGGATCCGGGGCTCGCGGTAGCGGGTGCGCCGCGCGACCGGGCTAATATTATATTAATATCTTCCTATTATTCTAATCTCAAGAAGGTGACGACGGTCAAGCTCGGAGAAAAAATAATAAACATGAACTTTGTCGAGCGACCAGTGATTCGAAGATACTTTCTATTGAATAAGAAAGACAAGATATTTCCTATAACTAATTAGCATGAAATTGCCCAAAATCCAATTAATGAAATCACTGGAGCGCGTCCACGGCCGCGGGTCGCGAGACGGCGCAACGATCGACCGCTCGACCGCCAGCACCGCCGGCACCGGGGGACTGCAGGCATGTCGATGCTGGATGCTGTAATACAAATATTCCAGTTCAATCATTCATCATTAGAAATGCCCCAGAGCGTGTTGGGGCGCACATGCGGATAGCCTTCACAATCAGGACGTTAATGGTCAGCGAACATAAAAAAACATTCCATACCGGTACATCTTTTATTGAAACGTTACAAAAATGGTGCTGTCGACGAGTACACTCCTACTGTACTCTCCAGTACCGCGTGGAAAGCTACTTGCTGGATCATATCAAAAATAGTATTTACAAACTCCTACTAAAGGCATACGGCGTGCGGCGTACGGCGTACGGCGTGCGGCGTGCAGCGTGCGGCGTGCGGCGTGCGGCTGCAAACGTCATAAAATGTTGTAACGATATGGAATCAAGGTTAGTAACTGTTGCGTTGTAAGCCCAGAGCGAGGGGGCGGCGTGTCGCACTGAAGGCGAGGAGCTACAGGAGATGTACCGACAAATCAATAAATAAAAGCTTTCCTTAAAATTAAAATAAAGCAAATTACTAATTCACTTACTGGACAACTTCAACGATGTCCCGCTGCAAACGTTGGATCGAACAATCGAATTTCGACGTCGTTAATCATTATATCGCTAAGGCATGCTATTTATAGAAATTAAAATATTTCGCAAAACGGACTACAGTTTACTAGCTGCGATTACATTGTCGCCCCTCGTCGTTGGTCAGACGTGGAACTTCTATAAATGCATCTTTAAATGTTTATGAACATTATCACCGCCGTTTGAATACTCCAGCGGGATTAGTGAATGTCTGCAGACGTGGACGCGGACCGACATACTATACAAAAATAGTGTCGTCGTATGGAAGATAAAGCAGCCGGTCCTCACTAGCACGACCGTGGGAGGTCGTCGGTCGTCGGGCTACAAGAAGCACTACAGTAGGCCACCCGCTCGGGCCGAACCTAAATCCATATTTATATCCAAATGGCCCGGAGCGCGGCCGTCACCCGGTAACGGCCCCGTCCACTCGATCACCATTACACTACTACGTTATGTATCACTTCCACGGTGACAATATTTCGAGAGGAGCGACGAGAGTGTACAAGCGTGCGTATCGTGAGACTCGTCTAGTACCGTGCGCCGTGCGGCGGGCCCGGGCTCTCGGCTATGCGGAGGTGTAGAGAGCGTGCGGTATTTGCATGCTCCCTGCGGCCCGCGCAGGTACCGGCGCGCATCTGTCCGCGTTTTTTCAGCGCTTCCCGAACAATCGTACTCTTGCATATTATTCCTCCAGCCATTAGTTATTGTCAGTTCAACGTGAATAACGTTTTTTTGAAGATTTATCGCAAATCGAACGTCACGGGCCTCGCTAATGGCGCAGGCGCAGTATTGTGACTCGAAACGGTTCTGTTATTCTTTAAGCGACACGCATTATTCACCGCGCGTGCGACGACTGAAATGACATTGAGAATAAATATGGAACACGGATTTATAGTTTTCACGAAGTCACTCCGCTTTTAACGTTCATCTTCCCGTCGACGACTGTGTCGTGCAACATCTCCCCCAACGCGTTACATCTCCCTCTAAGTGAGAGGATTTTAAAATACGCATAGACATTGTCATGTAATGATGTCACATTAACAAGCTCCGTAACTGTTGCAGAAGTATCGGCAATCTCCGCCGCTGCTACCGACATGGCCGGCGACTAGCCGGCCGGCTAACTAAAGTGTAGCTAAACTGCGAATGGGCGTCACTCCCAGCGGTGGGGTCGCTTGATTTTCAAGTGTCTTTCATTGTCTTTCGAATATATCCGCAGATTTGTTGTTTAGCTGTTTCCCACATCTTCGGTGGTTAAGCAGCCGCAGAACGCTCGAACGCAGATCACACATCGGAGTGGAGTCGTTTCTGAACACTTTTTACTATACCATGTGGCCTCGCCCGATTTGAACTCGATATTCTGTTGCAAGCAAGTTATAAAATTTCCAACTGAAACATATTTTTTGTACAAAATCTGCTACTCCGTGTGCCCGACTCGGGCGCAGTTTTTACCGCGCGCGGCCGGCGGAGGCGCTATAATTAATGCTAATACATAATTTCTCCGCCCTCCGGAGCGGTGAGAACGGGCTCCTCGTGACCTTTCCTACCGGCCCCGCGCACGCCGCGGACCATGAAGTGCCACGTCCTGACACATTTCCCTCGATCCCGCCGGCACCAGCTACTTTTATCGCATGAGCTCCCTCTCGCTGCGCCTTAACTTACTGAGCTCGAGACTTCAGCTTCGAGGTGCTCGGAATACGAGTGAAGTAGATTTTTTAGCAGGCGAGGATCTAATTAATCCGAAGCGTCTCACATAAATCTCTACATATATCTGTAGCAACAATAAAAGAATGCAATTAATTATTCCCCTGCGCGTAAAATATAACAATGTTTTGCCAAAAAGATTTAATTATATTAGTTGAATTAGTTATCTGCTGCCGTTAATTACCTGGCGAGTGCGTGCGCCCGCGCCGCTCGTAGCAACAAACTGCGCGCAGGCAAATGCTGTAATAGAATAGATATAATTAAAATATGTTAATTAATGTTTTATTTGGACGTTCCTCGCCAGATCAAAGTGGCGGCGATGCCCCGATAACGGCAACATGCAAAAACGTGTAACGAGCATCTCCCAAACGCAAATTATACCATTTTCCACCAAAGTTGCTCATACGTATGCAAATTGAAATTAAACTTACATTTAATTATTTCGTTGTTCATTCAATTACTTGATGCTCTGTATATTTTTTAGCGTCCGCATGACGCAGGCACATCCACGTGGAAACGGTTCAACTCTGCCTCCGTCGATCGTAATCCAATCTCTTAGCTTTTTTATTCTCCTATAAACGGTTTAGAGTTAGGCTCCATCCACCCTGGGTCTAAGCATACCTAGGAAAGGGAAAGGAGAGCTCGGTACTAGAGGATTTGACTTCAGCTCCCTCCAGCCAGGTTACATCGAAATTCGTGCACGGTAATACTATACGCTGCCACGTCGCTGGCTGGCCGCCCTCTTCTAAAACCAACCATCCAATATAATATATATATATATTATCGAATAAAACAATAAATATGGTGCTCTGTAATCAAAGTAAATTTATTGTACAATATATTTTTTTAACTTGCTTCTATTAAGAAGCTACATAAAATAACCTAAACATAAAATGAACCCAAACTTACCAGTAACCAAAGAACCGATATTTAAAGTCTAATTCTATAATATTTACATTCTCTTATCCTAAACTTATTTTTAAAACGTATTTT
>DWPA01002183.1:0-16331 GCA_018251375.1 Calpodes ethlius
CTGAAGTCGACCGCGAGATGTTTGATGCACGATATTCAGCCCACTAAAAGTGTAAGTTGATTAAGTATCACTTCTTAAGTCACTAACTTTACCTACCTGTGATAAGTTCTGAGCTAAGTCTCGGAAGGATAGATATTTCGGAAATAAATATTCACTATAATTATGATACCCTAAAAATGTAAACAAGTCTGCCCACTGTAGATAGTACATAGTATAGTAACATCGCCCGTGTATAATTATACTTGTTTGACATTACCCACGACTCTGGAAATGGGCGGGTCGTTAATTTCATTCCACGTATAGATACCTCCTTATGAATCAACCCAAATGCAGATTAACCTTGATTGAGTTAGAGTCTAGTTTAATTCGACCCGAGATAATATTGTTTTCGTCGACAATGTTTAGACAACTCTACAGTTAATTGGTTTAGAGATTGGACGCCGTCGGTAAGTACTTGTGCCGCGGGGCCCGAGTTTGTCTATAACGTAGTGTTAGAGTAAATTGGAAGTGTATGCCAACTTCGTAAGTTTCGCTGCGTCACGGTTAATTTTAAATCTTCGCGTTAAGTTTTACAGAAACCGCGGAAGCCTGAGATTTCGGAGGTACCTTACTATATTTGTAGACTTGAACGATCGAATTTATTACATTCCACTTTGATACGTGTAACTTGAGCTTAAGTTAACAAAAATGTAGAATATCTGAGATCTCTAACAACTTTCGCTGTTGTACAAAAAAAATCAACAGCCTAACGGCACGACGTGTTTCGTACTACGATTAGTAAGATACGAAATATAGTAACCTAAAAAAAACTATCTATTTAAAAGTATACAACCACAATCCTGCAAGCCGTCGTATCTTCCACTGAATTTTTCCTTTACGACATATTTTTTTAAATTACCCTGATGATGCTCCGTTTCGGGACAAAAATGTGTTGGTACTGGTATGTGTGTTGGTTTAACTTTTGTTGAGCATGTTGCCTTTGTGGAAGAGAGGGAAGTGACAGGCATGTCTTAAAGCATGTGCCATCATACATTTTAATCATGGTTTTTTTTGAGAACTCTAGTAACAAATTAATATAAAGATACAGTTTTCATGGTTCTTTGAAAAGGAGACATCAAACCTAGTGAGAAACCTAAGGACAAACATTTATTTGACAAATACATGACTCCTCGGGCTGAGAACAAAATATAACCTGGGTCTCCGCACTCGGCAAGGAAGTTCCCTGTAACTGTGCTACGTAACAGAACTCCTTAATTTATGTAAATTTCATGTCATCATTTGTTTTATACGTGTGTAACATAATTGCTAATTGTATTAAGATTTGAAGAATACATTTTGAATAATAATACGCTAACGACATTAAACCCGAAGATATTTATTTTATTAATTCAGTGTCAAGAATCTGTGGTGATTTCGTAGTTCGGTCCCTAAAATTAGCTGGTATAAGTTTATATAGAAGTGAGTGTCTCTTACGTTATCAAAATACTTGTGTAGGATACATTAGTTACTCAAAGGCATATATATCGCAGAAACTACCCGCGGAAGCGTTCATCTAAATTTATTAATTGTCGTTGTTTTGTCACAAATATAGGGCAACTTAAAGGAAAATATTTAACTACTTATCTTGTGGGAATATCGTAAAATCCAGCCTTTACACTTGTCTACGTCATAAAGGATAGCCTCGTAGAATATTATTACCTGGATATAACTAGTGAACATTATTCGGATGTTGGCACTGTAAGTCCCACGGTGGGCGCCATTACTCTCTGTCAGCTGTTCGTGCCCATATTTCTCATAAATTACATCATTGCATACATACGGCTTCAGCTGCCTTAAATTTAGTTAGCTACCTACGTATTCTATGTGAAAATATTTTTTATCGATTACTGTCAGAGATCGTAAAAATATATTTAATGTATATTACATTGAAATGTAAAAATGTTTATGTTTCAATATAAACCATTTTGCTGCGATACAGTTCACCTTGTGTACAGCGAAATGGTCTGTGGGCTCTGTAGTAAACACATAACCCTTATAGTTTCGTTTAGTTCGTCCGTCCATCTGTCCCTCGGTATCCTCAGTATTTGCTATTAGAAAACTGTAATGTAGCATGACTTCACATATTTATCAGAAAAACATAAAAAGCAGAAAAAAAATTAAGACATTATTTTAATTAGCACCCGCATATGTTAAGTTTTTCTAATTTTTTCTATAGTTTGGGGTATCGTTGAATTGGTCTATCAATTTTAATGTGGGTCTGCCACTAACATTATTCAAAAACTACCACCAGAACTATTAATGCTAATTAAAGTTTGCAAACTAACGAATAACACCTAATCGATCAGGTCACAACGATGGAACTCTATATCGCATGTGGCGCACGCGCAATTGGCCGATATTTTTATATATGTTATAGTGATAGATTTTTATGTTTTTTAAGCCCTGAAACATATAAAAGACAACAGTGATAACGATTAACGATAATCTTCGAAACATCTCACTTTGAAAATATTCTAGTCCGTGCTATACCTAGTAGAAAATAACTGTTCACAATTTAATTTTCTTGCCGCACGAAAATAAAATTAAGCTCTCTTATTAAGACGGCGAACAATCGACATCGGTATAATAAAGCTTTGGGAGGTTCCACGGCGCTTTATTAGCTCAGCTTTCTTTAATATTTAATTTACTACAGGACGGAAAATTATTATAATTTTCTGTTTCTTATGGAGGTCGTTTTATATTAAATAATCTTTTTTGTGGATACAGAGTTCAAGTGTCAATTATATAGAGTTAACTTTGTGTTCGGTGACCTCTGCAGACCGTGGGTCAGCTAACGACCTGAAACAAGGTTAAAGTTCTGTTTATGGTTTGTGGTCGGTCGCTCCATTGATCTCCGTAAGCACTAAGATGGACCGCCATGCTCACGACCAGAGGCTACTGTTGTTGTAACACTTCGTCACTATGTTAATTATCTTAATTGATTTGTTATATTCAGAAGACATTTGAATCAGTGCACACAATAATATCGGTAAATATGTTATAAATACATTAGTCTGTGCGAGTATTGTGCGAAAATTACAAAATATATTAAGGTTGGCATTGTTAGTTATATTAAATATATGTTCACAGTGACAACGTTGTGTAGTTTCTGAACATGTGCAATCAACGTTCAACCCACGATGAATGATGGACACACGTACATTGTATGAATCATTTCGTCGTTTTTATAATACTTATAACATTATACCTTCACCTTCTGCCCCTCAGACAAAACTCTTTTCGTTTCTCGTTTACGCTCAAAAAATGTATGTCATTGACATTTGGTGTTGAGAACAGACGTGCGTCATGTTAACGATAATGGGTCTAGATAAAACGCTTTTCGGTTTACACTCGTAAAATGACATTAGGTGCGGTAAACAAGCAGCGTAACGCTAAGTTCCTGTACAATTTGACGTGACGTGACAGAACGACAGCTCGCGCTAACGCTCTGTCCGTAGCGTAAACGGAAAAACGAGCAAATGGACTTGGTCCAGACCCGCTGTCCTCACTGCAGTCAAACGTCGACCGCCAAAACTGAGTAGATTTAAACGGATCTCGGCACGTAATACATAATTGTGTAAATTAAAATTATACGGTACATTGTACAGAAAATATTTCTTTGGGATGACATGGTTAATAAATAATACTTTTGATTATCTTTTTCATAGCGCTCACATAAATAATTGGGTACTAGCGAAATCCTTAAAGTATTTTGGGAAAGATAAAAGGAATTAAATTATAATTATGGTCCGAATTTCCTTATCGCGGCTTGCGGTGGGTGTGAAATGGATGAAATTGAATATTACCTATGGCAGAAATGCGGGGTAATGGAAATCAAAAATGCTATTTTTTAAACACAAATAAAATCATCTTTAAGACAAGTTAACACAAATTTAAATAATCTCGTGAATGAAAAAGAGGTTCAATTAAACTTAACTATATTTACAAAAACTAAACTGAACGGTATATTGAGCGCGATGTTCGTAATGAAGTATTATGGTCATAGATGTTTTTCTCTCATGCGTTGACGTAAGTATCGGTAAGTACGGTCGCTAAAGACAACATCATACATTAAACTTTGGCTTTAATTTATATATATATATATCCATGTTGAATTATAACAGGAGTAGAAGTATAAACGTAAGGAACACACATTTTTTAACTAATAAAAAAAATCTTTACTGATTTATGTCCGTAAACATTAAATTAATTGATGTTTCAGTGACTTTTGGTAAATATAATTTTTTTTTATATAGCGCAATACAGATCAGAATCAATGAACACAATGCAAACAGTAGCCAGCGATCGTACCACTGCTGCGTCAAATTGCCGCTGAAATGCGTATAAATTCTCCGTATGCTACAGAAAATCCTACAAAATCCATCGGTCGTGTTAAATTCCTACACGCTCGCCCGAACGCCACAAACCGCCGCGTCACACCGTTTGTTGCCCGAAATTCCATTAAACGTATCTTTCCAGCGAAACATACCGCGCCCAGCGCGCGGCGGCTGCGACTATTTTAAATTTAAACTTAAACTTATGAACATTAAACGAAGGTGGGGCGTTTGTGTTTATCGTACACTGCGAGCATTACTCCGCGTCCCGAGCATTCCTCTACAGGATATTAAACAACTTGTCTACTGTATAAGATTCTACACCGTGCGGTTTAACTAACTTAAACTCTATATTAAATACTTAATTGAAATACTTATCGCTTATTATTTCGATAGTGAGTTAATTACATTGTTATTGGCCCTCCTACTGTAGTGAGGTTCGAGCTATGTCCCGTGAATGGCGAATCGAATTTCTAATGACTTTTTAATAACTTTTCATAAATGACACCCTTTAACAGAAATTTTTTTTATTCGAAGACTATTTCCAAATTTTATTTTCCAGGTGTTTTTTTAATATTCTTAAATATTTTATTGCAATATATTTTTGGTCGCCTGTTCGCCCGCAGTACAACTCGTCGAGGGAATGCTATTGTGTGCGTTAAAAAGTTGAAACAGAATTAATTTTCAACAGAAACAGTTTTTTAAAGTACACTCTCGACTCAAGAGCGTTCGTTTCGCTCACCTTTCTTTTATTTACAAATTGTCGTTTATGCGGCTTTACGAAGAATATAATCATGCGTATGCGTAAGGTAAAAAATATTTTTCTTCAAGAATATTATTTTATTTTTGACGTTAATTTTATAGTGCTACTTACATCGAATAACACTTTTCTCACACATTATGTATGTAGGACGTATATATATCTGGACAGAACTTTGAAATCGATATTTGAATCACTTCTGGATATCCAACTGAGCTGAAATTTTCCATTTTTACTCATTTCCAATGACAATACAATAAATTAGAATCGTCGACCTGATTTGATGATGGAGCTAGAAGGTAGCCACAGGAACTCCAGTCACAATCCCATCGAGTTTGGGCTCGTTGGATTAGTAATGACGAGTACTTTCATCCTAGTATAACCGGAGTCTGATCACTAAATTCATTATAATAATTTAGTACGCATAATAATGTAAATTACATCGTTAGTGCTGTTTATCGTGGGTAACATTTTGTTGTCCCCTTGTATTAGTCAAATTATGACAACATATGCTTCATATCAGTGAGAAGCAGTGATAGCCTAGTGGTTCGAACATTGGTTCCCTAAACGTGGGGGCATGAGTTCGAATTCTACACGCACGTCTAATTTCAAAAAGTTATGTGCGTATTACAAATTAATTATCACTTGTTTCGGTGAAGGAAAACATCCTGCCCACCTGAAAGTTCTCCATAATGTTCTCGAACGTGTGTGAAGTCTACCAATTCACACTTGACCAGCGTGGTGAACTACGGCCTTTACCTCTCACATTGTGAGAGGAAACCCGAGTCCAACATTGGGACAGCTGTAGGTTTTGATGATGATGATGATGATGAGTTATTATTATATCAGATATACTTATTGGAACGATATTCTTTTACATGAGGTAAACCAGCGCTCTCTCTTCTCTTTTCGGTCTTCTATTCCTTGGAATCGTATCACTCACTTCTAATGATATAGGTACAAGCAATATCACATCCTCTGTCATTCAGCTCAAAACAATTATGTTTAAAATTCTCCTTTCCATTTCTATTTTCTTTGTAATTTCTAATGTTTCGCAGTAGTACAGCGACGGCACTCAGGCGTAACGTGAAGCGACACGGGAGCAAACTTGTATATTCTAGGATCTGTATGTACATATATTCAATATAATTATGTTTTTATAGAGATAATTAACTAACAAAACACATGATTTATTCAAAAGACTTTAAAAGGTAAATAAAGAGAACTGGAGAATTCATTACTTTTGTTTTCTTAGGGCTGTAGGTAATGTACCTTTTAGTCTTATGAAAAGGAATAATGGTTACTTATTTTCATTGAGCAATTAAAAAAATCATATATACCCCATTTTGGCAATTGGGGTACAGTATATATTATTATTGAAATTAGAAAGATATACATTAATTATAATGGATTATGAATACTGTGCGTGACTCTAAAAAAGAAAGTACATACTATATAGTGCTCTCGGTGTTCTTTACTCATAGTTCCTATGCCAAATATTCATGAAGTATGTAGTGAACCCAAAATCGATAGGCTTATTTCAACTCATTATCAAACAAATGACCACAGCTAACCAAGACGAGTCTATTGAGCTCAATGTCAATGTTTTTATTTGTAGGCATTACAGGGTTCTTTCTCCGTATAGTCCAGTCCGATATACCATATTATTGTATCAAACCTCTACCAAATTTATGGAAGGTATAATAACTAGACAAAGACTAAATTAATATTCTTTAATTACAGTTGAAGCTAATAAAGACGTGTTAAAAACAAATCTATTGTTAAAATGTTTGAGACCAATGGAAATGCTATCCATTAACCTGCATCTGAAAAGAAGAAAGAATCAAACAGAAATACCATCAAATATACCTAATAAAAATATACATAATAAAAATATAAAAAATAACCATGTAAAGCTAGAAACCTGGAATAAAATTTCGTTTCTACTGTTTTAGCTCGAACAAAAGAGAATAACACCAGTCAGACGTCATGAAGCTGCGGGTACGTATGAACGTTGCACGAGTTTACATGAATTGACAAGATTATAATCTACTTAAGAGGAAAGATGCGGGTGGGCTTGTTCTATCTGTGGTGCGGTATATTAATAACGGACTTCGAGTGAAGGTAAACAATTTTATCTTTTCTGGTATGTAAATAGCCGACAAACGAGCTACCACCACCCACGCCATCGGTAACAACCGAACAAGTAACTGAAGAAAAAAGGAAATAAAGAACGCGATGTCAACCCAATCGCTTTTTCTGTTTTTAACTGTAGGTCAAGTGAACAAACTTTTAGGGTTTAAATAGCTGTTGTCGGCGATAAGACCCCAGTTATCGACAGGGATCCTCGGGTTAATGTTTAAACTTTAACATTTAGAGAAATACATCTGTAAAAATTAAAACCGAGCGTTGAGTGCCGGTGAAACATTTACTTGTAATTTCATTTAGTGCCGTACAGCCGGCGAGGTGTGTACCATTACACGATTGTCTCACGGCGGCGCGGGTTGGCGCGGGTCGGCGCGCTGTGCCGTAAACACCTCCGCACCGGCGCGCCGATGCTCAATGCCAGTGTTTACTGAAACGACACTTGTTCTAAAATGTTTGCGATTACTGTGTGTTTATTTTTCGTTGTTTCTTTGTAAATATTTTTTTGTATTCGTCGGTTATTTTAAACTTTTTTTAATCATTTCAGAACCTGATAAGTTTGTGTTATGTTTAAATTTAAGTTAAATAATAATTAAAGTATCGGACCTTCAGGGACAGGACTCTCAAAATGAGAACATGAGGACGGAGTTACGACTGATAAATAATAGTTTTCACATTTATATTATCTTGCTTTAGGTGTTCATGAATTCAGATAATCTATGAGTTTTAGAATTGTGTAGCGTGAGTGCGAGTTGAAACTATATAACAAATAATATCTGTCCGCTCAGTCACTCAATTCACAATAATAGAATATAATTAAATAGTATTAACACCCATTAAATTACTGAAAAGCCACAATGTTTCAGCGGTACGCCAGTTACTACGCTTGCCTAATTATTCTGGATATACATAATACAATTAAGGTATAAAAGTAAATTAGTGTTAAATCCTTAGCGCTGTGTATACTATTCGTGTAACCAGATTAGACGTATAAAAGTAAATTTAATAATGAGTAAATCTTTCAGTCGTCATTAACGTATAATGGAGCCGAGTAAGAGGCTTACGGATCCATTCACGGAGCGCCGAGATGTTCTTATAACGGAATTAAGGAGGCTTCAGGAATGGCAGCGATCTTACAACGGAAGATAATTGTTTTTGTCGCGTTTTCTAAACTCCCCGCCGAAAACCGATTTACGTTAGAATAAACATTAACAGCTTCGTAACAGAGGTTGCTTATACTGTAGGGAAGTTAGCGAACAATAGGTTATTGTTAGTTAAGTAGTACGTGTACCTAATTATCATAAATAGGCGCTGCGCTGCCTCCGCGACAGACAATGCTTTAACCTGGATCCAAAAAACCGACCGGGGGATACAATTTGGTCACACACATTCAAAATATAATTATACCAAGAAGTAGGTAACGAATTGATTATGATTATTATTATATTTGGTAATTTGATGAATTAAGTATTGCATCTTGAAAATTAAATAAAAGTTTTAACTCCTCCGAGGTTATACTAAATTGTGTGTGTTGTCTTTAATTACTTCACATCCAATATATTCAGTCGTCCGACATTTTTGAAAATTATTACATCATTTAAAAGATAATGTTACAGATAGTCAAAGGCTCATCCACTAAGACCTACAAAAGACATTTTTCAAATTTCTGTATCCTGGAAGCAACGTGCGGAGATACTGATGTCACGTCAATTGAACACCGTTTCTTCAAAGTAGGTCGTGGGTTGATTCAGAATGAATTATCTGCGAGCCGGAGGCGGTGCCTCGAGCTCTCGATAATTGTCCCGGGACCGCGCTCCATCACTGGCCTCAACCGCGGGGATCACTTTTAGGCAACGAATTTAATAACGGTGTTATTTTCATCCATTTGTATCGCGGTCGCTCGACTGCAGACCTCGTCTTATTTTAGAGATCCTCCGTCAAATCTGTATATCCACAGCATAGCGCAAAGATCGTTACCAGCTACAGCTACTATTTAGCTGGAATTTGGTGTAAGTATACAAATTGATCATATTGAAAAAGTGCTAATATGAAGTCTTAAATCAAAAAAATCACGACTCCTGCCCTAAACATAAAGTGGGAACGTTAATTTTATATCCACAAACTTAAAGTGTGACCTTTGTATTGTTGAAAAGGTCTTTCAAAAATATTACGGGCCGAAAACCGTTTTCTTATTCAGGGATCCGTTTGAGAAATATTACACATAAAGTGATCATTATGATACACTTGCCTTAAGTGTCGCCCGCCCCCCTGTCAGCTGAATGGATGTTGTCAGACATATGGAAAAAATACACGAAAGTAAAATAAAACAGTCTTCAAATTAATGAGTAATATTCGTTAAATTTTACAACCACGAAACTTTGAATTAAATTACGCGACCGACCGTTTTAATAATGTAATTATGAATGTAAAAAAACATTTCGCAGGAGTTTGCAATGAACAAAGTAAATAATAAATTGGAAGATTATATTTTTTTCTAATCTAGTACAACAAACGTGCATCTTTGTAGTTTATTGTCATCTATGTAGACCGTATAACTTGGAGATCTTCATCTCCATTCACTACTTTCGTATAAATAAAGTTACCGTGTATCCGTGTCACAGAAATGGCACGATCTGATATTAATGAAACCTCGAAGAGTCTTCGCCGAGTAATAATGTGAGATTAGAGCCATTGTGCAGCGAAATGAGCGGTTGCGGATCTGTGTCCTTGGGTGGAGTGAACTCCACGTTGCATGGTATAAGAATAATGTATAAAATAACTATTTCATTTGTTATGTATGTACCAAATAGTGAACCGTCTCAGTGAACGGCAGCGCTTTAGACTTGCTGTTTCATCGTGGAACAGAACTAGACCGCGGCTTACAAAATTTAATAAATTAAGTATTCTTGGTCGTTCAACGCTCTTTCATTATTTCTCATTTATTATTTTGGACCCGTATACTGTGTTTATGTATGAAAGATTTGGTTCTTTCCTTATGCATATTTTTTTTTAGTTTTATTAGACATCCACTCCGCGAAGTTCGACATTTTAGGTGTCAATTCATGTTTAAACACTATGGAGTTTTTATTTGCTTCAATAAATTCATTGGTAACACTCATTCCGAATAAAATCTACCTTTCTGCACACACATTACAATTGTTCCCCGTTGTTTATACCAAAGTTCAGCCTCCTACATGCCTGCGTAATACCTACAATGAGTTTTCTCAATGGTTTCCTCTCAGGTATTAATATATAGATTAACTAGTTCAATATATGTTTTTACTCAGTTAATATTAACTTTAACTTCTATTTTAAATAATTTGAAGTTGAATTTCTTCAGAACCATTCTTATTGCGGGCATACGTCATGAAAATAGTACTTCGTTCTTAATTCTAGTTCTAACATCGGTAATCTCGGCTCAACGATGATGAAATTGTTACACGATTAAAGCCTTTTTTTTAGTTTAGTACAGTAGATTATATCGTGTATTAAGTATACTAATTATAATGTGCACGTACACTGTACACTGTTGTTACAAGTTTTGTACTTCATACGAATATACTTCATTATAGCGAATATTAATTAATTAAAATTGTAATTGTTGATTCCTATTCTCGCATTGATAGAGATTATATATAGCTATAAGTTCTAATTGTAATTTTGCATAAATTAATATTGTTTTAATTTAATTTAGACTTTTTTGGAGTCTGCGAGCGCTGTATACGTAATTTATTTCCAGTGTTCGTTTTTGTTATTATTTTCAAACGTTTACACGTCTAAAAAAGTAAATAAAACAATAATTGGTGCATCCTGCTGTACCACGTACGAAGCTCTGGCACCAGGTCCCAAGTCCGACAGGGGTTATTAAGCGGGAATTTATAAGTAAATAATATATTAACGGTTAAACCTGTTAAATATAGTTAATTTCATTTTGTAGGACAAAACTGTCCTCTTTAATAAACTTAATTCTTTGTTCGACGACAAAAAATTCTTGTTTAACGCTTAGCATTATTCCGTTGGACTGAGATAAATATCAGAAAAGAAAAATAAATATATCAACAATGCTCACTGCTTCCTCCGGAGCGCAAGGAGGGATCCGTAGTAAAAACGTTATAATTTCGTCATACCTCTGAGTACTTAAAAGCTGTTATTTGATAAGGTAATATATATTAATTATGAGGTATCAGGCCTTTGAATAATCGATTGAGGGATTCGTTTGTGAAATATTAAACTTGAAGATGCTAATTTTGGTTAGGATTATTCGTTCCTCTAGCATCAGTGAAATAGTTGATTTGGATATATAAAATATTCTTTGGCAGTAGTATATCTGAAGAATTTATAATAAGATAACTGTAACTGAGTACAGAATCCTACACTGCGCGTGGCCCGTGCAATTGACTGATTCATATAAGATATAATTAAAAATGCAGCAGTTATTGTGTGTGACATGTTCCACACCTAACGCTTTGAAGGACTCTTTTAACTCTCTCCATTGAAGCAATTTCCGTAAAATATAGTTATTTATGAATTTCAGTTCTAATATCAGTGTTTGTTCAAAATTATTCAAAAGGACCTACGGATTCTGCCTTCTTCATCGTTGTCTTAAGCTGGAACTGCATAGGTCAAATTCAGTAGCTGACGATGGTAGCGCTATGCGAATTGCCAACGTAATTTGAGCGGGATCACAAAGGACAGCTGTTGGAGTTGCGAGCCGCCAGCAAGCACGTACGGAACAGATATTTTGTGCAACGTTCATTCTAATAGCTAGCTTTAATTTTGCATTAGTAACAGACAATGTATGGAGTTGCAGTATGTAATGATCTGGAAACCACAGAGTTAAGCTTCCATCGTAGCCAACGCACTGGCTGCAGAATGAACCGTATTGTTCTGCAGAAGGCCAAACTATGGATGTGCGTGGCTCTTGTGAGTTACTCTAGATACCTTACCGCGTTAACTGAACCGTCTGCTTATTAGTGATAACATAATGAGCGCTAACATTTCTATTTGTAGGGCGGTTACAGTATAAAGCAACATCGCCTGCGTGTCAGCTAGTTGTATAAAATATAACGATTATATCATTGTCGTTGCATGTCCAGAAACTCGCTGGAATCCAAAACCAAATAAACTTGGGTAGTTTAGCCGTATCTCCGCAGTAACGCTGCTCCAAAAACACTTAAACTCATGCAAAATGGACAAAAATTTAATAAAACCGGCGGAACTATCGTCCGTTTCCGAAACAAATGAAAAATTCCGGTGTGCCGCGACGCCGGCCGCGCGAGCGAGAGCCACGCTATCCGTCTCCGTCGTTGGCGCGTCGCCAGCTCACACATTGGCCCATATCGCCCATTACCTACATACTATTGTCACTAATTGCTTTTATAGCTCCATGTGACACTACACATACATTAAAATATTCGTGCGCCGCGCATTATTATAACGGCAGTGGAATTGAGATGTACGGGCACAGATAGGCTTCCATTACTTGGAGCTAACAGGCTTGTGGTCCGTTTTCACGGATCGATGGGCTTGATTTATGGCTTGTAATAACTTGAGCTGTATGACGTCAACGAGCCGAAGCCTTTATACCATGCAGATTGCAGAGAGTTGTACGCCGACTGAAGTTCAATATGTGATGTGGTGTCAACGACATGGGAATTTTCAATATCCACGGTCGATCACCGAATTCTCTACCGATCTACAGGTGATCGTTAGTGGGCGGTAGCCGGGATACAAGCAGATAGACTTCCACTAAGAAATCATACCTTGTAGATGAAGTACCATGACTCTAGTACTTTTAAAAGTCTTGGTTATTAATGAATCTTCTGAAATCCAATATTACATAGTTGTCATTAACATTTTTCAATTCGCGCTTGTCGATTCAATGTTATTTTAATTTTAGAACACCAGATGTTCCAAGCTTACTAAATATTATTTCAAATCAAAAATTAAAGTAACGTTACAGATAATAGCACAGAATACCTCAAAGTTACATATCTAATCTCCTCACATTTTATAAAAGAGAAAATGTGGCGTCGAACAAAGGAGATTTGTCGAACAATCCCGGGAATGTACGGGGGATCAGGCGGGTCGCCGGGATAGCAATAACTGTTCGCGGGATCCCGCGCCGCTGGGCTCTGCTAAATCCCTCGTAACCTTCGCGAACCTATATCGAAATTAGGTTATTTTTACTTTGGGTCGTGTTTTGTGGAAACGCTGGTTGAGAAGTGATTTAAAGTTAAGGCTACCCGACGCAGTCTATATTATTTTATTGGCTAATCATAATACTTCAGTTTGCCCTAGATTATTAGAGCGTTAATTTTGTGTACTTGGGAATGGTTGTAGTAAGGTCTGTTATTCAACATGTTGTCTATTTCTGTGGCCTAAATATATTATTGCTTTGATAAACACCAGCCCTATAATTGACTCATGACAATGACTTTATTTACGATATCTACATCTTTATTTGGCCGACATCGACAAAAGTATGACGAGTACGCGAAACCTTCCACCAAAACTTCATCGCTTACAATAACCTATTGTAAATTCATCTCAATTTTCATTATGTATTTATTGCATTTATTTAATTTTGTACAACAACGTAAGCCAAAAAGAATCTATCGTTTTATAATCTAAGCCTATCGAAAACTATTTGGGGATAGAGTAGTTAAAAATGCGTTATCCGTTTCCGTCACTACGCATTTTCATGGACATTACACTACTTTTTCCAGTAGACAACCTACCACAAACTACATTAAAGAACTTCATTTCAAAAATAGACAAATGAAAAATATCAGTTATCCTGAGAGTATCGACTCTGTGATGTCACACCTTGATGTGACTCGCGTTCATCGTGGGATCCCTGTATTTTAAATATGTATTCTTGCCAAGCATAAAATTACAATTTCTGGCTGTACAGACAGAAAAGGCTCGGTGTTTCCACAGTAGACATTGTAATGCTACAAGAAATCGTACAATAATGGAAGGCGAACTCTTTTATAAATTGTGTAGTAGAGGAGCGAAAGCCACATGGCGAGCGGCCCCGATTCAAAGCAAAGTGGCTATTTGAATACAGGCAAAGAAGCACGAGAACGAGTTATGGTTAGAACGCCGTAGTGCACACGGCGCGCCGCGACACCGGCCATCTGTCCGCTCAGCCCATTACAATACATAATAGATGGGCCGTTAGTGCCATAATCCCGTGCAGCCGCTGCATTATGGCGGGCTGGAGATGCAGCGCTGTCGAGTTGTGTGACCGCCGAACTTACACGATGTTATTATTATTATTAACTTTTTTTTATTATAAGTTAATGTTTAAAAAAACGTGCAACTAACAGTCGGACTGATTACAAAAATGTTTACCTTATAAGTATGTTATAATAAATTAGAAAACTTTTATAGTAGTTTTGAAGTTTATCTCCAGAATCCGTTATCAAACCCTGCTGGCATTCTCTATAAAATACTTTTCGACTCGTCGTAATCCGTTAAACTGTCGCGTAATAATTGGCAAACGTGAAGAGAAAAAATATATGTATGCATAACGAATTGATAACCTCCTTTTTTGAAGTCAGCTAAAAATAAAGAATTTCGTTTTTTAATTCTTTTAAAATTATGTAATCAAAGAATGTTTGATGTGAATGAAGATGGTCATCAAGCAACTAACACATGTTATATGTGTCACAAAAACATTATGCTTGAATTACGCCCATTACGTGTAGTGCAGCGACTCGCTCGCCGGCGGGCAGACCGGCCGTTTACGTTTCAAGGGGTTTATGAGCTGCTGTGAGTGGAACGATCGCCGGATGTTCCGCTTGGTCGGTGCGCCGCTCTTGCAGTAGTGTACAGCAGTTGGGCTGCTTGAGTAATTGCTTTTAACATTCGTTTTGATATCATGTTTTATTCATAAGCTTGACTTTGTCATGCAAATGCACTAGCGGAGAAGTTTGATGTATAAAACCGGTTACGTAGAATTATTATTTAAATGGTAGCGTATATTGCGAAAGCGGTGATCGAGTTACGAGCACTTCAAATTCATTCTGCACTCCCGCCGACTGGTTTCGAATTTTCTGAGCATTTCTTCACGATGATATTTGTCATCTACTATTTATTACAAACTCGTGAAATGGGTGTTGAGGAGAATAGTATTGTTCGTTTGAAACCTCTCCATAATAATTTTCTCATGTCCACTAGGCCAGTTGGTGAACATAACCTCAATCATCTCTTACTAGCGCTGTTATATAAGAATGAAATACGAATTTTGGACAACTGAAGAGTTTCAATGCGTTAACATAATTATCCTCACGAACAGATCTGATTCAGGGATAAGAGATCATCGTTATTTAAGAATATTGTACACACGACCAGCAACACCGACTGATTGTCTAGTGTACAGAAAGAAAACATATTTTTTTATTTTTAACTTTGGAATCTATTTGATTTGCTTCACCAATTTTATTTCATGTCAGATCAGACAGATTCATGGGCTCCTACATCAAACGCTTAGATATGAATTTCGAAGTAAATCTCTGTAATAAAAATAGAAAGATTATCCTTTTGCTACTTACTTCAATGTATCATCGTCAATTGATAAAATACACGTAAAAGATTTAGTGGTTCATGTAATTATTTATGTTAGTACGAAAATTTTACCATTTCTAATTCAACATCGTCTAACTCATATGGTATAAAAGAACTATAGAAACCACTAGTTTTAATCGGGCCTCGAATAAATCCGCGATCATATGTAATGCCTAATATTATTGACATCAACCGTGTGGTGGTCCACTGAACGGAAGTGGGCTGCTCAAGTAGCTCGAGTTTCATCACGTGCAAAGACCTGCACTTTGGCTTACTGGTTGAAGTATTTAGTCTATAAACAATTAAATTATCTTTACATTCCTTTAGCCCAGATAATGGCCCTATTCGTAAAAGCGTTCTGGCATCGACTTCCAAGGAAAATAAAATAAAAGTATTTCAGATGTACAAAATCCTATTCGCACTAAGATTGTTATAGTGTGTGTTTTAATAACTGCACCAAGCAACAAAATATTTTTTGC
>DWPA01002184.1:0-16331 GCA_018251375.1 Calpodes ethlius
ACATAATTTGAATATGATTTCAATTCATTATTAATACACATACATTTATAAAAACACCAAAAATATGAATATTTTAATAACTACAACTAAGTATCAACATTATCCTATAAAATAAAGGTTCTTTATACGGTGGTTCTTCATAGGAAGAACCCAAGTTTTAGATTTTTATGCTGTCTCTGCAATAACACTATGCGTTTAACATTGCCGTACAAAACAGACCGGGCTAATGTTCAAACATGCCTCGTAAAGAACTTAAGATTATAGTCAAAATAAACAAAACAAAGGTTAACAATTAAATACAAAAACTTTAGAACGACCGTTGTTCCCAGTTTGACAAAAACTGGTGCTACAACAATCACTGAAAAAACTATTAAGAATGTAAAATAAAGTTATAATGTAATGGAAAATCTATGGATATTGTCAACAAAGGTTCGTACTTTCACATTGCGTTCGGTATAAAACGTGTAGACGGGCTGAATGTAGGTCAGTGCTTCCGCTCGCTCCGGTGACATTAGGGTTGCCAAGTTTGCCAACTGTAAAATTACCAGTACGGCACAATGAGTAAGTACTGATAGTGAAGTCCCGTATATTTTTATTAAAACCTCAATTTTTTTTCAAAAAACACAATGTTGACTTTGTTACGTTGCGTTCATAGTCCAAGTATTAGAAATTGCATTACTTTTTCAATTTGTGTACATTATAATCTGCATTGCGATATTTTCATATTTTTTAAACAATATTCAAGGTTGACTGTTCAACGTTGGCATTCAACGTTGACTGCAAAAACCTTATATATTGATACCTAAAATATAATTTAAGATTTTCATTGAACAGTTAAGACCTCGTATCCAATAAAAATGAGATGAAGAGTGAGGATATTAGAATCTGATACGCTTTAGTTATAAATTAGAGTCGAATCAATTATATTCTTTAAGATCTCGACGTCTCTCGACGAACTCCACGTCTATTAGTGACAGAATATTTTAATTCTTCGGTTCAATCTATGTTATTCTTGCAATTTATTTGAAGTATCACAATTAATTATTGCATCCTTAAGTAACATTAAACGCACAAGGACAAATAGGATGCACTTATCCTTAAATAATTTATACGGCACTGTTTATGGCAAACCAAATTGCAGGCTCCAACGCTGAGTTAACTCACATACGGTACAAGAGTACGAAATTTGAACACGTCAAAAATGTTTTTTTAAGAACATCATTATTAGAATTTAAGACAGAGATTTAGAATATCAATAGCGACGAAGGTGATAAATGTTTAAAAAAAATAAACCAACCAACATGAATCTATAGGAATAGATTTTCTTTAGCTTGATGCATTGATAAATTATGTAATCGTTTTTACCACCACATTGAAAATTGCTTAGTCCAGAAGATCTATTCAGAATTGTTGACATTATTTCAATGCATAATTACAGTTTTTTGTGTTTAAAATTAACAAAGATTACAATTGCAAGAATATTATTACAACAAATATATTTAAAAAAGGTGTTAATGTGTCATAATCATATGACGGAATAAATTACAGCCGAATTATGCGTGCGAATCACCACTTCAAAATTATTATTACGTCATAAAAGTTGAGATTTGAATACCCATATGAACCATCTATTTAATAATTACAGAAGTCTGGCGAGTTATAATGGGCAATACCCCGTTAGGTCATTAGAACTCTTTGCGTTGCATTAACAAACCCAATAAGATAAACATCCTTAAAAACAAAGGCCCGAAATAATATATTTGTTACTCAATTACATTTTTATTCCGGGAAACTGATTGTGTTCATATTCGATGGACAGGGTTGTCAATTGAGCTATAAATCATTCGACATTAACATTTTTAATATGTAATTTTTATTATTGTAATTTTGGCTTCATATCATTTATTCATATAATAAAATTATAACTGGTCGATATCTGGATATAAGCATACTTAACAAAAATGTATATAAAGGTCTTTATAGATACAATAGGAATCAAAAGAATAATCTTTAAGACTGTATTTATAAGCGTGTAAATATAATTATTATATTCTTGTTTTGTGTCATATGGGAGTATTTTCATATCGCCACTATGCCCACTTAGCATCACGTAGCTCGTCTACTCATTTTTCGGTTATTTACAGGATAAAAACTCATAATAAATCTGAAACTTTATTTCAATGGTATTAATGTCAATAATTTGATATACAAAGGTACGCTGCGTTTCGCTGAATGTGTGCTCGTCCTATCAATAATAGTTTTTAAGACACCATTTCTAATAGACTCTCTTTTATGACATAGGATCACAGAGGCAGTGCAGTAACGTCGGCAGAATTTGTTTTTCTCATATTCGTACTTTAGTTGACATAAAGAAATAAGATGACAAAAATATATCCCTTTTTGATCAGGCTTCGATGTCATTTGGTTTACAGATATCGATTCTAAACGGTGACCACGAAATATCAGACGGTGCGTATCCTCGTTAAAATTAATGTCTTTTGTATGTAAACAGCCGAAAAACCAGCTGTTAACCCTCCTAATGGTAAGTGATTACCGTAATCCGTGCTAATCGAGACGTAGCTGATTGGTTATCAGATTCGAAAGATATTGTTCGGCTCTTAGAAATTGAAGATTGTTGTTAATAGAATAGAAATTGAAGTTGAGCTTAAGAAAAACATCACAGCTGATGCTAAAACCCGAGTAGTAAGTTAACCAGAGCTTCAACAAAAAGTACCTGACGAAATAGGTTTACACATGGAAATGAAAATATAAAATTGTTGTTTACATACATTTGTCCTAATTAAAACTCGCCATCGCTTACACAAATCCGTACAGCAAATGGTATCATTAGAAGAAGCGGCAAGAAACTACAAAGTTGTTTTTTCTCTACTCATAGCATTTATATATATTATTCAAATTTGAATGAATGAAATGTATCCCACAGAGTTAGCCGTCTCTCTCAAGAAAATAAAAAAACGAATTAGAGAAACAGCATCTAGGAGAGGTATATTTCGGCAACCCTATCCAAAAGTCCTGTATACCTTGTCGTTGGCGAAGTAAAAGGGGGCAACGAAACGAGTGCATTAGATTAATTAACGCGAGTTCGTGTTTAGCCTCCGATATTTCACTCCTGGGATAGTAACGCTATCACTCACGCTCGGTTATGTGATTATCGATACGGTGATAATATGGATATTATCGTGTCAACTTCTAGTCATTAACAGTACACGCCATGGCGTACGTAGAAATAGTTATAATGTCGTTAAACTCATGTTCTATCTGTGAGTCTATTAAATGTTTTCATTTATTCATTCATTGCTTGAAATGAAAATAAACGCAACATAAATGACCAAACAGGGGAATTCCATTAATAAATACCATTAAAAACTTTTTGAAATACATATATAGTCATATATTATTCATTTTTTGATGCATATTGATAACTATAAAGATACGATCAGATAAATATATGTAGGTTCAGGTGCAATAGGGATTCAATCCTTACGTAGGGTACGTAAGGCTAACCTACTAACGCAGCTATGAACTCTGTATCCTTCGCGAACCAACCTCTGATGTTACAAACGATTTTAGGCGACCAATAATATAACAGGTAAAAAGAGATATAATAAAGCTCGAATCTATACTGCTTGGAAAATATGCATTATTTAGTACAAAGCCGAAATAATACAAGCATTCGGCACAGAAGCGGTACATTAATGATATCATAGAATTGATTTAAAATTGCAATTCAATTAGGTTAGGAAATAAAAGGCTTAATTTAAAGAAAGTAATGAATAGCTTCGAGAAACAAAAGAGGCTCGCAGACAGAAGTGTCCTGATTTTGCTCTTTTACAGCTCATTAGACTGAACACTCCATTTATTGTATGCCAGAAGAAGAGATCGAAAACATGGACATCAATCGCTATAACATCTGTAATGGGGTCAAATCTGGATTTTGGATAGTTTTTGGGAGTTATTTAATAGATTTAGGTAGACTTTATGTTATTTTTATCTAAATAACCGACAAAAGAGGTAACAATTTAACCGATAGTAAAAGGCTATTGTCTTCTTAAACATTGGCCATACTAACCCTCGTATTCACAATCAAGACTATGAAGTCTCACAGTGAAATAGAAAGAAAGGTTCGATTGTTTTTATATTTGTTTTTGTATTTGTTTGTATATAACTATTGCGATAAGTAAATACATTTAATTTATAAAACAACAAATGTTTTCTCCTAACTTGATAAAACGAAATGAACATGAAATTTATGTTACGATTGAAATTAAATTGAGTGTCACGATTTCGTATGTATGTTGGTATAGGTTTATCGAGCTGAAGCAAGAGCAAGTTGGTAGTGTTTTATATAAAAGAATATTTTTCAAGATTAGTATTTTTGTAATATTAATATTATTATTTTATATACCTACTAAAAGTTTACAACACGCAATGACAGCTACTTGAACTTGAACTCGAATCCGACAGGTACCACCAATTTAAAAAAAAGAGTGATTACAAGTAAATTATCACTTGATTTGGTGAAAGAAAACATCGTGAAGTATCTTGGACATCCACGAGTTATAAATAACGTTTTCTAAGGTGTGTGAAGTCAGCCAATCCATTCTTGGTCATCGTGGTGAACTATGGCCTGAACCATTCACATTATGACAGGAGGCTCAATCATAATAATGACACCGTTATGGGTTGTGTTGATGATGACTTAAAGTATAAACATTATGAAATAATGGTAATAACAATTGATATAATATTAATAATAAGTATTCTACTTCCTAAAGTATTTAATGTAAGGGAATGATATATACTAAGTCTCTGCATTTTTAAAAGTAATAAAAAATTATTGAACTGCCAGCAAGGTTCTAAAAATAAAATAAAATAAATTAAAAGCACGGCTTTAGAAATACCCCTCCATAAAAAAGTAGGTATGGTATTTATAGTATAACTCATGAAAATAGAATAAAGCAAAAAGTTGAAAACATACAAATTCATGTTTTTTTTAAATATTTTATAACGGTTATGGTCAAATTTCAACTATAAACGCAAATAAACGAACCACATAAATATGAAACAATAAAAGTAATTTCACTTACACTCCATCCATTCTCCAATATTATTATTATAATTCACAAATAAATTTGTTATTTGTTGGAATATTGCGTGCACCCGTCATATTCTTCGTCACACTTCATTTTAAATTACGAATGTCTAAACTCATTGTTAATTTATAATTCGAACGTAAACAACTGATAACAACAGAACGCACTGCGTATCTACTAGTTGTTAAGTGTAACACTACGACACGCTAATGATGTTTATTTAGAACTACCCTCGAATTATTTAATTTAATTTATGCTAATAATGTTACATAATGTTATCTATTTGTACTGAAGATAACGACAAGTTATTTGTTAATTGCATAATGGTAATTACGTTACTTGTTCAAGTACGGATTGTTCTCGAAGACGATATATTTACTAAGTTTAGCTAACGTGTATTATGAGGACGCTTAAAGGTCTTCTTACAGTAATCCAACCCGCCATAAAATTCGACCAGTAGGAAAGTCTAAAATATATGCTTTATACATTGACTTGTATGACAAATATATATATACATAACTGTACTAGGACAGGCGCCACTCGTGCTTGTCATCCGCGAAATGATCTGAGGATGTATGCGGCCAAAGAGTACGTACCCTATTCAGTCATCCGGCGAGGCAGTAAATATGAAGAATTATAGATTATGTGTTAAAAATTGTTAAATGTGCCATAAATATTGTAATCATTATGATAGCAAAGGTTCAAAATAAAAAAATCTTAGGAAATCATATCATCGGTAAATTACATTAAATTTGATTATTGTTAAATAGCCAACATGGCTGCGGCAATGCTGTTGTCGTTTAGTTTATAAGTGTTAAAATAGATGGAGCTACGAATCGCTTATATGAAGAACATATTTTGTACTAATGTACTAGCGGACCTATCTATTTTTTGAAGTCATTCGCTTTATATTTTTCTCACACCAATTTCATATTCTCACACCTGTTTCATCAATGTCATAAAATTGCGTTATAAAATATTGCTAAACGGTACCCAATTCGACTATTTAACTGGTTTAAACAAAAAAAGGTATCTACAATTCGTATTTTAAATCAATACTTCGATCCAGTTACATAGATTATGGCCACGACAAAACTGAAATGCCGGTATAATAATATACTCGTTTGCATGCAAAACGATTCATGAGTACCCTTTTGCTTTTAAAATGTTTATTATTTCCTATAAAATACCTTTAAAAGCATATTTAAGTTCGTAAATGTTTTAAAGGATTTTACAAGAGTTAATTATATAAAATGTTTATTCATTACTCGTGTCAACTGTACTCTCTTTCATATTCTTTAAAATACATTTTGAAAAACTCCCAACCAATATATTTCCTTATGTCCGTTTCGTTCGTTGTTTTCCTTACAAGTAAATAATTTAAATTTATAAAACAAAAGAAGTTTAAACAAATGAAAATTAAGCATTCGAAATTTAAATGAATATTTCACAAGGGTGACGTAAGTTTAAGCAACTAAGCTATCTAATGCAGAGAATATAGACAGGCGACGTCAGCGGCACAATTAGCAACAGTGCAATATCCGATTCTCATAACGCTGCAACGATACGTTTCTCGTGAACAGATATGAAATTAACGGGTACGCAATTTAGATTGCGATTGAAAATTGGTTTCAGCGTCAATCCTTTTTATATTCCTCATTCATTCATTCATCACAACCCATAACTGTCCCAATCGTGCACTTGAGTCTCCTCTCATCATGTGTGGGTACAGGCCATAGTCCACCATGCTGGCCAAGTCACACACCTTCAAGAACATTATAGAGAACTCCCGAGTGTTCAGCAGGTTTCCTCACAATGTTTTCTTTAACCGAAGCAAGTGATAATTAACTTGTAATACGTACATACCTTGTTGAAAACAAGAGGTGCGTGCAGGATTCAAACTTGAGCACGCACGTTCGGGAAGCCAACGTTCAAACCACTAGGCTATCACTAAGCTACTTTAAACATTGTTGCCTAACATTGTTATATGTACTGTACGCCTAACAATGTTAGTCTAGTTGAATCATGATCTTCCGCCCAAAGGACTCGAATTTAAGTCCTGCTCACGTGATGACGTAATACGATAAAATATTATTATATTATAATCTAGTAGGTATTCCTATCAACAACATTAGTATTAGTTCTCATATTAAAATAGACGGTTAATCTTTTATTAACGAGCAATTATATTAAAATGTGATCGATTTCTCGTAAACCTCACTAACGATTTCTATGAAAAATGTTGTGTTGGACATTTTTTCGCCACGGAATCTTTTAATTAAGGTTACATTTTCAGAAACATTCGTTTTCATATAGCTTTGGAACTTAAACCGAAAAAGAAAGTCGGTTTATCGGAAATCTTAAAAAATGTAGACCAATATTACTTTAATATCTTCGACACTACCGAGGCTTTCATTTTATATTAATGTATGAAGGGGACGCCGTTGTACATCTTAAGAACAATAGTAACATGTAGAAAGGTGAGATATATCTAAAATTTCGTTTTTCAATTACTTTTGCTGAAATACACTAAACACAATAATTATCTAATTAAATCAATGTATGCAGCAATTACTTAGTCAATCATGTTTATTAAAACAAAATCCTCTTCCTGTCCAAATGGGCAGGGTCTTTCTATAAGGAAAATGAACACAAAGTAAGACGATGAAGGTTTACGCTTGTATTATACTATATTGCAGATTTTCCATGATAGGATATGTTACGTCCATCCTTAATATTATTATATCCACAAATAGGTTGTTCTAATTATCAATTTTAGTGCTTATCCACAACAGGTGGATTATTAAAAACAGCTGCTAATATAATTATTGAGATCCACGACGTAGTATCAAATGTATCTTAAATAGGATCAGTCGATTTTGATTATTCAAACGCTATAAAGTACGATCTTATAACAGTCTTATAACTGGTTTTAAACAATCATTTATATAAGATGACCTTTGTGATGACAAAAACGAGATTTTGTGCAAACAAAGTCGACGTGTTATTAAACACTGCTACATAACTGCGTTGTTAAGATTGTAAGAGAAGCGAATCAGGATGACGTCACGTATTGTGAAGTTATGAGCGAAGCTATTAATAGAAGGTGGCTGAGTTCGTAATCAATGGCTCATATTCTTTATATAGAAATGAGCTCCCTTTTATGTCCATTAAACGGTTTTATCGTTGGCGATATAAACATTTATTGGTTGTCAATATGTTTAAATTGTTCGTAAGAGTTAACTTTATTGTTTAAGAATTAAATGCAACAAAGACGTTATTCACACTCGGACGGCTTAGTGACATACTACAGCTCTTTTGTTGATTAGGATAATAATGACACATGCCAGCAGGACGTAGGCTACCAATACATTTTAAAATCTAAATTAATGTTAAAATAATTAAAATACTGCATAGCTACGAAATGTGGTTTTCACTTACTTTAATTTGGTTTAAATCAAGCCTATTGAAGATGTAATAACTATTTTCCCATAGATAATACTTTCTTACTTTAGCTATTTAACTCACAAGGGGACCATTGCCTCGAAACACTAATAAAATCACTTGAGACATCACCAACCTGACCCTGAAATAGTGAGATTTGAATGTCTATCACTAAATGTATCAAACATGGAGAATATCGTTCTCATTCGGAGATAGCTGAGGAACAACCGCATAAGGAACTATTAGAGTAGACACAACATAATGGAGAAACAATAAAGAATAGTAATTGAAGAATATTGTTTTTATCTGTTGCAATCTATTGCTCCGAAACAACTGAAATGAGTTGAATAAATAACGAGCGTAATGTAAGTCAAGAAGATCATTTTGAGTTCGTTGGTTCCTTTTGGGTGCTAAAATTTTATAGGCTGCATAATTAACGGTCAATAAATAACATTATATAACGCATATTATATTTTTTTATAATATTTATTAAATACGTAATACATTTATTTCGAAAATTATTTAAAACATAATCTATCAATGAGGCGAGTATCTTTTGGTTACTTGTTAACCAACATAATGAAATAAGAGTGTATTAAAAGATATCTGAAAATTAATAGAATGTTCGCTTCAATATCATGTTATCGCAATGTGATGAGACGAGTGGAAACGCATGTGACAAGAAGAGTGATGATATGAATGGATTGATAAAGGGGATGAGGATGAAAAAATAAAAAAATAATGCATTGTGTGAGAAACGTTTTGAAGAACAAAGGAGTCACTTTAGAAATATAATAGAGAAGTAAGGAAGAAAAGAATAGTAGAGATTAAAATGAAATTGTAAAATAACCGATGATGATTGTGGATTAAGAAGTATAACACAATTCTATTATAATTAGTAATAAAGTAGCTACGAAAAATGAGAGATGATAAAGAAAGGTCATATCAAAATGTCTCCATACTAGCATACATCAGACGTGAATTAAAAGAAAAATAAAGTAGTATGATACAGAAAAATCAACTCGATTCATGTAATGATGACGCTGCCAAGTTTTATTTATTTAAGTGATCTACTTGGCCACTTTCCATTCCAACGAGTACATTTTCTATGGGTTTTCTCTACTTGGCATAATATGTTATTAGGTTATGAATTGCTTGTACGAGTCTCTACCGAGGGTAGCTTGTTTATTAAAGCAATCGGTAATGTATCTACATATAGACTACACATGCCAACATTTTTTAAATCGCAGTAAAATATTTTTGTTCTTGTTTTAATACAAGCAATATATTTAAAGTTACAAAGTAACTTATATAAGCAACTTTACGTTTTTGCAATCTGATAACCAAATTTTTGTGAGAACATTTAATTTTTCTTTATGTTCTTAACAGTATTTAAAGATTGCCATCATACACTTATGGTCGACGTTATTCTTCTCATTGTGAAAGGAGAATAAAACAATCGTAAACCGTCATGGCAATTACAATTACAAGTAAATTATCATTTGCGTCGGAGAAGGAAAACATCGTGAGGAAACCCATACTGGTGAGTTCACCACAATGTTCTCGAAGATGTGTGAAGTCCACCAATCCGCATTTAGCCGGCGTGGTGGACTATGGCCTGTACCACTATATGAGGAGACCCGAACCCAGCAGTGGGTTATGGGTTGTGATTTGAAACTACCATGATATATGTTAGATGTAAGTTACCCATGTATTCGAGTTTTTAATCATTATTCGAGAAATATTCAAAGATAAGATAAAATTTGTATTGGAATCGTATCGTAAAAGAGTCAGCACAACTTTGTTAAATATTTTAATTACGATTAATAAGTATACAGAAGTACGTTAACATGATCTCACGATGTTTTTTCTTAAACTTTTGAATTATATGCCACTCGTTAGCCTTTTAAAGTAATCTACCAAATAATATTAAACCCCGCATTGAAATCTATCGCTAAGCTACAGAGACCCACAGAAATGGGTAGACAGAAATAGCTACTTTGTTTTGTACTATTTATAGCCCCACCAATACCAAAACACGTCAACGCTGCAATTAATCAAAATACAAAGCTGATGGCTACTAAAAATTCGAAACAACAAAAAGAGCTTTCGCGAAGCAACGCAACCGCAGCAGAAAAATGACCTATCACTTAACGACACTGACAAATTATAAGAGTATTTACGCCATAGGGTTTTCCCAACCGATGCCTATTAACATAACAGCTGAAGTGACCTCGAAGCCTACATCAATAAGGAAAAAATATTCTCTGGGCGAGTTCCAAGGCGACCCGTAGGAGTTTCGCTGGAACTCGATAGACTAGACGGCGCCGGACGAACGCGACGGATTGGCGCCGCTGTGAATCTAGGATAGGTAGCGATGCGGATTTATCTCGAAAGAAACGCTATCAGATGCAAAGATTGTTTTTGCATAATGACTTGAATCTTTTCATGTATGTTTAAATTAATACACTGTATGAAATTGTATCGTTTTGAAAACTAACATTTGGCTAAAGAAAACCCTTCAAACATTTATTTCTTGTTATGTAATTTAGTTTATACTGAAATTTGGTATTTTCTTTAAGAAAAAGAGGTAAGGACCATATATTATCATATCGACGAAACATGGATTGGGAGATTTTTCATACCTTTAAGAACACTGAATAACGGCGTATCGAATCGATATTTATAAGCGAAATATCAATTCAAAAAAGAACACCAGCAATAAGGTATTCAGTCACATAGTTGATTATGTTAGTTATAATTGGATTTTAAAATAGTAATTTACATACTATCATTTGTAATAAAAACTGACAATTTTTACTGTATCTATCATAACTAGAAACTTTAAAGATTCCTTTTACATTCATGAATTTAATATTAATTAAAAACGTGTAACTTGTATGTAATTAAATATGAGATTACTCGTAAGCATTAAGTCCGTCCTTTGTAATGTATTGCAATAAGTAAGTAACATATACAATGAAACTTTCAACATTTCCCCATGTAAACTTTACTATACCAAATTTCAGACTACTTTATATCACTATTACTAGTACATATTATATCTAAAAAGCAGTATAGTTATATAAAGTATATACACGATATATCGCGCCATTCTACTTATATTTTATACTCCATTCTACGCTTTATGTTTGTAACAGAGTGTCTAGTGGGGACAAAACAACGACGCCGATTCATTTTCTCGAAACCAGTGACGCATCGTCGCTAAGCGTGGGCGTCTAAATCTAATTCCACTAAGCCTGTAACAATGCCAATGATAAAACGTAGCCTCCACGTTGTAGAGCGACTTTCACGAATCAGTCAATGATTTCGCAATCTTTGGTTGATGTTACATCAATATTTATGTTGCAATTATGACGTATTAAATATTTGCGTAATTATAAATAAATCAGTAATTATTGAAGGTGTCTGTTATAAATGTTAAATATTTACCCTTTGCTTTAGGTAGTAAAATTAAATACTTACATTTACAAATAGTGTTGGAATGCATGTTTTTTTACTTCATTATATTTGTTTTTCAGTGATTTCAGCGTCCGTCTCTAACATTAACACGCAAACAAATCTTGCGCGTAATTTTAATATTTTAATGTTTTAAGTGTGTATCAGATGTTATTTTTTATTGAAGTTCACGACGGAAACGATTATAATATTACCCGATTTTCATTATTCAAAAATCAGGGTACTTCTTAAAACAAAGAAAAAGAGTCTAAATTTGTCAAAATGGAGTGGTTTCATTTCAAATTTCTTACAGCTACCTTCTTCCTGACTTCATCATCAGACCAGCCCTATGGCATTATTACATAACCTCGTAATCTGATTTTCAAATGTACACTAAATTTGAAATCAATTTAATATTATCTACTAACCAAATTTATCTTACAAGAAACTAAATAGAACCTTGTAAAACATTCTGTTTCTTAGTCAGCAAAGATCATACGTCATTTAATGACAGTGATTCAATAACCATTTTCCCGAAACTGTTTTACAGTACTGACGCATCGGAGCCAGTGTGGGCGTTCAGACATATTTCTACGAATCTCATTTAGGAATAACAAAATGCATCGATTCTTTAAAGTCTTATATGTCGTGACTCAGTTTCGTAAACATATTATTTTTCTTAGTAGTGAACTACTTATGGTTGATGCGTATTAAAATTTCGTGGAAAATCGATGATTACACTTGAGAAAAGAACAAAAAAATCCCGCTCATTTAAGTATTTGTATAGTATGCACTATTTTAATTAATAACAAAATTATTCGATATTGTGATGACAGATTTAACAGTTAATTTTATTTAACTGGCATTTCTTAACGCCCGTTTTAGTGTCGGTTGAAGTGTATAATCAAACACGCATTCCTGTATCAAGTTTCCCTGTGTTGTGAGTATTTTTGTCACTCTAATGAGACATAAAAAATACCTGAGAAAATATTTATATTGTTTTATTGGATAAAGATAACAAATAATTTTGCAGTGCTTCTATAAGTAGACCTGTAAAAAATGCCAAATAGTTATGTAGGAAGAACTGTACTTAGGGAGTCATGTCAGTATTAAATATTAATAAGACTATCAGTGTTACAGTTCACTTCTAAGGATATGGACGTTAGGACCATTTGTATAAGTTAGTCCTGTTAGTAAATATGAGTAAACGTTAGTAATTTATCCCATTCGACGTTGGTTACAGATGAGTTACCCCTGAGGATAGATATTCGCCTCTTGTACAAGCTTAACTTAGAGCAGCCTTCAGATAGGAACACAATTGCTGTACGACAATTACTACATAATATAGGTGAGACGGTAGAACCCTGGGCATACCATAAGTTACTCCTAATATGTCCAATGTCTCTCATATAACATCTACCCCACCACGAACTTGGTACCGCATAAGCACGTACATTTGTAGAAAAAAATAAACAATTTAATGCCATTACTGAAAAAATTATAGATATATAGATATAAATTTTACTTAGGCGTGTATAAATAGCTAGACCAATAGTGGACACAAAAACAAACGCTACGCAGAACGCACCGTAGCTCGTAGCCCGTAGCTCGTAGCGCGTAGCCCGTAGCACGCCCGCATTGACCTCCAAACGCTCATAACTCCATGAACGGTTGTTTTGTGTAGCCGCGGTGGCGCCTCTACGCCGGCGTCTTATCTGACAAGGACAGCCGATCTGGCGGTACTCCAGAGAAGTTAGCTGCAATCGTTACGCAACCGAATATGTAGCTTCATTAACAACTTTGCACGTTTCCGAATGAACTTTCCGATCCAATTATGGATTGGGAGACCGATGGGTGGATGCCCGTGTTTATTTAATTGTCCTATTTATTAATGTTTTAAATTTTAAAGAGGCCCTGGTATTTTAGAACGTAAAAGTAGCAAATGTGTTATTTAAAAATCCGTAAAAGAGATAAAATTTGCAATATGTATTGTTAGTCACAAACATTATAATATGTAAATAAGTTATATTTTTAGTAATTTTATTTTTGATTTTTGTGTGTCCGTGTATTATATTTATAACGTTTTTTATTACGTGAAGAAAGACAATTATACTCCGTTAACAACGCGTATCTTGGTGTAACATAAAGTAGTTGCGAAAATATCGTACATAATATATTTCCATATATTTTACAAACTTTTTCCAAATGTAGCTGGAACTATCTCTTTTGGAATATGTACAGTGTACACATGTAATTTGTTTTCAATAATCGTGATATATTCTGTCAGGTCTCACGCCCTACCTACCGAAAATCGGCACGAACTTTCCGGATAACCTATTATTATTAACAATAAAACATGAATATTATAACAGTTACAATAACATAATATGATAAGTAATAGTATATAATAGAAATATACTTATTACAATTTAATATAAGTAATGCAAATATTTGTTTATAACCAGAAAGCACTGCAACTTAATATGATTAGATGTTTTAAGAAATTTAAGTACTCGCTGAAGTTTACGTCAGAAATTTTTACATTGTGTTATTTTGTGTTTCCCTTCTTTCTAATATTAACGACATTATGATTATTTATTAAATTAACTATTGAATTACTGGCTGGTAATGTATAATAAAAAAAAATTACGGTAACTTTTGTGTTACAAGTGAAACCTACTAGTAAAATCTGAGAGCTTTTCATACGCTTACAAATATAAGCCATCTGCCAACGACTAGATGTCACTAATAGACGCTGTTACAAATTGTTAATTTCCATTAGCTTCAGATCTATACCTAACACCACCATGCGACCTTCAAGCTTTGATGGTATAGGCCAGAAAAGCTAAACTTTTATCATTTTAATCAACTTAAAAATGTGCTGTTCTATGTATAGCCATATCTTCGTTGTTTCTAAACTGATTTTAACGATATTTAACTGGATTCAAAATAAGAAGGTTCTTTATTCGTCAGCATCTTTTGAACTATGTTTTTGTCGGTTCATTGATTAAGAATGAAAAAAAAATATGAGATTAGTTGATATTTAGTACAAATAGTACACAAAATATCGTCCCATATAACGTATTCAATTTAATTAATTACGTAGTAAAGATTTCGCTCGCTCTATAATATGCTTGTTTGATACATTTTTTTTTTATTTATTTTACAAATAATATATTAAAAATATGGTTACCTATTAGATTCAATATTTAGTAAATAATGTTTTAAACATATTTATACAAGTTTAAATAAAAGAGGAATATATAAAAAGAACTATTTTAATTTAAATTTGTAAACTTATTGATAAAGTAATTAATTAAGCACACGAAATCTATTAAACATTCAGTAAATGGCTATTCAATAGATTTTTTCAGTTGAATAGAATTTCTTTACAATACGAACGATTAGAAGAACTTCGAACCTAAAACATGACTAGAGAAGATTTATTACTCTGTGTTTGAATAAGTTCTATTATTTTTTTTTATTCTTTATTATCGAACACCAACTTCAACCCCTCAATCAATAGTTAGTAAAATAGGGGCTATTTTTTGTAACCAAAGAGAGGGCGCTACTAGTGCTACCGTGTTAAAAGTCAGTGCAACGTAAAAGTTCATTAAAATGCGTAGTGATTCAGTGAGGTTAAGTAATGAGACTGATATTTTGAAGTGGTTTGCTCCGGTGACACGGTTTTCGAGTTAGCTCGTATAATTTTGGATGCCAATGCGATGGCGCGGTACTGTCTAACCCACTTATTCTTCTCTACGGTTTTCAGCGCTAATATTAACTTGATTTGTATGTATTTATTAGGTTTATGTACGTGTATTGAAATATACGTAATTCATGTGTTAAGATAAGTTTTTGTTAGAAACGCTGAAATTGTTTCTAATTTTGCACTCAGCTGTTAGAACTGATGAAATTAGCATAATTATATAACTACCACAGTAAGTACAGTAAGTGTAATGAGAGCGCTAATCAATAAGTGTTATTGTTGATGTACTTGAATCTGTTAAAAACATCAAATCAAATCGGACTCGCATTAGACATAATATATGAAACTTTAGTGTATTTACCGTACTATTTTTCATGTTTTTCTTATAATATTTTTAAATTGATTTCGTGTTTTACTTACAATGTCATTTACATTAATTCAATCAGTCTTTCAAAAGTATGAAAAACGAGTCACATGTTAAACATGCATCAAATTATTTCATAGTTTTCATATTCTTAGCACCCTATCTTTTAAAAATTCACTCCTAACACAGCGTCAAAATTTTAACTAAGTAATAAAATTTAAACTGAAAAATTATCATTTTA
>DWPA01002185.1:0-16316 GCA_018251375.1 Calpodes ethlius
AGCTGGTTCGCTTATACGTCCCGCCGGTCCAGGGCAAATACCTGCGTGCAAGGAAGCATAAACTCCTCGCTCTGCCGCCCACTCGGACAGTTGCACACGCTAACTTCTGTATTCCGCGCGCTCCCTACCCTCTGTGCTTTGTTGGAGGCCGACTTCAACTTCTTTGCGGATGGATGAAAAGCTGCCGCGAGTGTGTGTTTGCAGTTCGGTGAAACCCTCTGAACGATACGAGTACCAAATCGAATTGTAATGTATTTATTAATAGCTGATCTCATGGTATGTTTTAATATTATTATTATTAATTGAATTTATTTTGTAATCTCATGTATCTGATATGTGTTAGTGTAATTGGACTTGATGTCCGTTCTGGCATTCGAGATTTATCACGGTGTCCATCGGTGGTGGGGAACGAGGCACGGCAAGCTCGTATACTATTCTTCTCATATAAAAAAATTGTTACAGTTTAAAAATATTAAAAAAAACACACACTTCTATTTAGTGAATCAGACCCTGGTATATATATATTAATATAGGATGAAGTACTCGTCAATACTAATCAAACGAGCCCACACTCGATGGGGTGGTGTAGTTTTATTCTGGAATGCTCAAGGCCACCTTCCAGCTCCATCATCAGATCAGGTCGATGGTTCAACATTACCGTATTGTCATTGGAAATGAGCTAGTATGCAGTTATTTATGTAAATTTCAGCTTGACTGGATATCAAGTAGTGGTTCAAATATCGCTTATAAAATTCCGCCCCGATACGCATACATATAAACAGAGTGAGTTGAATAAAACTGTATAAAACAGTTGTCAGGTGGCTGGACAAGAAATAACTTAAACGTATTAAAATAATTAAAATGTATTATATAAGTGTTTAATTTAACATAATTAATATTTATCCATATCTGTATTTACAGCGCGCACTCACAATATACAGTCCTATAATACAATTGGAATGAGTTTTAGTAACTAAAGAAATATGTAGTAAATCTTAGTAGAGTTAAAATTATGTACATATTAATCTATTACAATAATGACACCGGGTGGCGGCGGGGTCACCCGGGATCACCCGGGGTCACCCTGGGCGACACCGAGTGACCCCTGCGGCGCCCGGGTGACCCACGAAACTATATCGTTACAAAAACTCTTTGTACATTATTGAAACATGTCCCTTGTGCCATGAACTGTGAAACTAACTTATGTTAAAACTGTGACGAGAGACTAGATCAGGTTCGGAAATTATTACAATACATTAAACTTACAATAATTAATTAAAGTTACGTCTATTTTTACAATATTACCGTCGTATATTATCGGTCAAATTTTAAGTTACTGCTTTTAACTTGGATTCATTTCCATAATTATTACATATAACATTTTAATCGTAGAAAATAATTAAAATCTAGTTTTAATAAAATCTTCAGGGCTGGTAACTTATTTGTATTGCATCATCGCCTTCAAAATTCTGGAACAGAAAGATGTGAATTTGTTAATTCATAGCTGGCTAAACATAGATATTGAGACTTATTATGTACAACAAATATATAAAATGGTCTGTTACGAATAATGTTAGAATATACAAGGTCCTACATCGAACTGAAAATACGCAAAATGGAATGAATCCTGCTACATAATGACCATTATATAGTTTGAAAACAAGCTTCATTCGCAAACACGTTACAAATAAATATTATTCAGTATTGGAGTAGTCGCAGGTGAAGTTATACTAGAAAACCACCTCAACAAACGTGAGTTGTATTAAAATCAGGCTCAAATATAATGACAGCCCATAATGCGTCATACCGATAGAGATAGTAAACTCAAAAGTTAGGTTATTTTGTTGAACATTTACCAACTTTTATGGTACATAATTTATACATTGCCGTATAGTGTACTGTCTGGTGGTCAGTTCAAGATAAGCCTTAATATTCAAATTAAGTTTGTTGTCCACCTGACCCGACCGCGACATATGTCGATGTTCGAGGTTCTTTTATTGAAAACACCTCTTGAAACAAACTTGAAACCTATCTAATAAATACACCAATCGTTGTACGGCCACTCCCGTGTTTATTATGAATACATTTAATGAATAATAAAAATATTATTTAGTAAAAGTAGATACATAAACTCAGTTCCATTGTTAGATAGGTACAATACAATGTTAGTCACAGCATACAAAGTATAAAAATATAATAATTACCTCGGTTAGCTCAAAGCAATGGCGGATGGCTTAAATGAAACCAGTTTTAATTATAATTATATTTATTTTTGTTATAACTTTGTATACATCATCTTTTTAAATTAAAATTATGTTACTACCTGTACATATTTAAAATAAAATCTCATTCGAGGATACAGAAAATATATAGCTTCAGCGCCATCTACATGTTACTTAGTGAACCAGATTGCGGGCTCGCCACGCTGAGGCCGGGCGATAGATGTCGCTTCTAAAGTACTGAGCGCGTTAGAGGCGACATCGTTTTGTTTCAAGGACAAAATTATATTTTTTTCATTCATTAAATTAAAGTTTAAATTGGATAATTAATTTATATCGCACCGATAACACCGAGCAAGATAATTTCAACAATGAATAATTTTATCCTTTATGATGATATAAAACGTACATAATTTATAAGGCGGGAAAAAGCACAGATAACAATAATTAACGTTACAAGGCCACTACAGGCTAACTACTGGTAAAATCAAACGTCAACCCAAGCACAGCGTTTGGCGACACTTCGAAGCGCATTTAATATCTACTAAAGCTTTTAACCCCAAAGCAAAATTTGACCCGACTCGGGTCATAACTAAGTAACGAAGCCATTTCGTCTGCGTTATTAAATATTACTCCCCGTTTAAAAATACTTTGTTAGTATCCCTCACTATATAAAAAAATCTTCTTTAAACAGTTTCCTGTGTTAAGTCCGATGCTTCTAGACAATATGTTTTCTATGCACGCTCACGGTAAGAAAATATATGGGAACCGATACGTGAGTAGAAACGCGTTTGTTGAAAACCCCTTGGTAAGTTTGTGTTGACTTTCAGTCTGTCACCTTGATTAAATGTGTCAGAAACCTCACAATAACACATGTCACAACAGACGGAGAGAACTTTTATCTAGTTGTCCCTTTCACTCTTATGCGTCATCATGCTCGTGTAAAAGAGATAGTATTATTAATTGTATTAATATGAAAGTATTTTTCTAAATAGCTTTCTATTGTCCCTGTATAAGTCGTCAGGGTGGCGAACTACTATAAGAATTAGTCGCCGCATAAATATATTAATAACACCAAATACGTCATCGATGCGTCGGAAACGAAGTAATCGTGTCTCGATCTTAGATATAAAGTTCCCAAACTGCGTGAAAATATTAAAAAATATTTCACAAGTGAAACGTTAACAAAAAATTATAACCAAAAAATAAATAAATGTTTATAGCACCGATCATTTATTATACCAAATTAACCTCACTAAAAACAAACTTGCATATTCAAGCTATAACAATTAAATGATTATAGCGTAATGAATTAATTAATTATGATTGAATTAATGGGTTAATAACAATGCGCTTTTCACATAATGTAATCTAAATAATATAATTGTAAATTAAACATTGTTAATTTTGTAACAATATCCATATTCAAGGTCTGTGAATTATTGAGTAACTTTTTGATATCCATAAAACTTTTTCGTTCATTACTCTATAGCAAATGGGATTAGCTTTAACTTACTCTATGGCTTTAGAAATAAATATATTGGTTGTCATTCAAATTTGAAAGGTTCGCAAGTAATGAATGGCACAGTTCAATACTAGCTTTCACCGCGGATCTGTCGACACGTCTCATATAGAGGGAGAAACTTTTAATTAATACTATGAAAGGTTATGTAATATTTTTTGTCTTAACCAATATAAAAGCAACTGGGACACTAACTACGAGTATTATATTTAAATAGCTATCTACATTGCATAACCAGTAAATATCTACCGTCCACCGTCCAGCCTACACTACTCGACCATCAGCCACCGCTCCAGTGGTCATACCACAAGGTGGTGACGGTCAACAAACGATGAGGATATTGTCATACAACATCCCCTCATCCCTTGGCCCTGCTATTCCCCAACCTCCTCTTATCACCCATAACATCCGTGTATTGTACTCTTATATATATTTATGTAATGCTATTCTATTTATTTACTATATACATAATGGTATCTAAATATTTCTCATCGTGTCACTATCTACCATCCATCCATCCTTGACTGATGGACAACGTCATCCGCCATTAATTTCATCCTTGATTTTTTATTTATAATTGACAAAAATAAGTGAATAAAATTTAATAATCTCCTAATTTATACGATAAGATAAATTAGTGACAACTTATTATCTTTTTCTTTGTTTTTCAACCGATTCTCTTTATATTAGTTTTTATTGCTAGCCACAGACGAGCTTTAGTGTTATTAATACATATATTTATGTAAATTCATAATAATATTCTCCTCAAATGCTCATCAACGCTTGCAGCATATATCCCCTGCACATCATATATTTAACCTTTATATGTCCGAGGTTCTACGCAAATAAATTTTCCTAAAGTCATTGTGATCATTCAGGGCTTTAATTTCGTGTCCCAAACATCCCAACTGACGTAGTTATGAACGTAATACCTCCTCAACACTATTCGCGAAGCACTCTCGAAACTTTGGCTAAAGTCCAAAGTGCGTCCCTTTACACTAGTTTAACAATGAGCTCATTCGCTCTGTGGTGGCTAACTTCGGGATCGTTGACTCGGACCCAAAACCCGACAACATATGAAAGTCGCCCGAGGTAAGGCAAAGTTTGACGAGGCAAGCCGGAATGTCTCTACAGTATCGTATTTGTCTAACATCGTCCCACTTCGCGAGTAGTGCAGATGAGGCTTTAGTATTGGTATCAACTGATATGCGAGCGCTGCCCTAGTGCTCCCCCCGGTCTCCCCGCTCGCCCCGCACG
Organism: Calpodes ethlius; assembly: GCA_018251375.1. Classification (NCBI taxonomy): domain Eukaryota; kingdom Metazoa; phylum Arthropoda; class Insecta; order Lepidoptera; family Hesperiidae; genus Calpodes; species Calpodes ethlius. The sequence continues at coordinate 4,999 of DWPA01002185.1, forward strand.
CCCCGCACGTACACCCGCACGGTCTCACCTTCGTGTTTCCGCTGCGACGGCATGAAGTAGAAGTCGGGCTGCGGCGCCTCCCCGCGCTCGCCCCGCTCCCCGCGCTCCCCCCGCGCGCCCCGCTCGCCCCGCGGCAGGGAGTACGCCGACCGGTCGCTCCGGGCACCCCCCACGGGCCCCACACCCCCGCCGTACCTGACACATGAATACAATACATTACTATCATAACAAATAAATATAATTTATTTTCTGTGCAAAAAACTTAAACGCTTTTTTTTTGTTTTAATTTTTACATCTGTAGTTACATTTCATTTCATTATGCTAGCATTAACAATTTTAATAATATAGTTATAATAAGCCGGTGGATATATATTTTTTTCTCAGTTATAATTAATGGGCAATTAATATTTCAAGATGTGTGTCTTACGTACGAACTCACAAACATAATATTAGTATGAACTAACTGCTACCTGTAGGAAAAAATATTTTAATAAAGATTTAAATAGGATTTTCCTAGTTTGAACTGTTTATTTGAATTGAACCTCCTCATAGTGTTCATTCAAATGTTTCAATAAGAAATGGAGCGAAAGCTCTGCGTCTCAACCATTTTGTGAAATTTTCAAATATTAAAAAAACAATGAATGAAATTTATAATTATAATATTGACATTGAATGCAATATTTTTCGGTAGGTTTTTATAGTGAATAATGTATTAAAATTTTAATATTTAAAGATAAACAATTTTGTTGTCCACGGAGGTGGCAAGAGATTGAGTCAGACAATCGGTCGTGGTAGCGTGTACCCAAGGACACGATTATCGCTAGATAACAACTCGATAACTAGCCAAACTCCTTTTCATTAATATTCATTGTTTTATTAATTAATTATATTTTCCTTACATACTTTGTCATTATTACTATTCATTAATTTCATATGTTGTTGTTATAAAATTGATTATAATTTTTAGATTTTTTCTAAAAACTACAAAAATCAATAAAAAATTTAGATTTAAAAAAAATATTTATAAAAGTAATAAAAAACAAAAGATTGAATTCGACCGTGACAGGACTCGAACCTGCAATCTTCGGATCCGAAGTCCGACGCCTTATCCATTAGGCCACACGGTCTTGTTGAAGACAGTTCAAATTTATTAACATATTAGTCACCACCATCGTTTAGTTTCAATAAATTTCATACTCATGAAAATATTTTTTAAATGACACTTTACATTAATATATACGTATATATACTTTAATAAGGATCTATATATCGGGTTAAGCGAGTAAAGCGGACCTGTATATGCCATTGGAAAAGTAAGATACCTTGATGCAGAACCAGCTAATTTATTTATTTTTCACTAGCAATACCTGTGCAAATAATTCGCAATATTTTTTTTTGTTGCGGATGCCGGTGGAGCAACCAATTCTCTATAAAATTATTATTCAAAATAGTGAGGCAAACATTTTAACCTTAGCGTTTTAGTGAATATAATAATACTTTAATAGCCTCATGTCCTATGATATGTCGTTGAACAGTACAGCAGCTGACATTGATACGATTTTTCTTTTTTGGAAAAACCTTTAGAACCCTTTATAAATTGAAAACTCGTGATTTTCTGCGGAAGAAATTTAACGTAATATGCACATTAACAATATATTTTAAATTGATTTATAATAATATTATGTTCATATGAAAATATATCAGGCAGGATTTAACATTTTTTCATAACAAATAGACATAATTCGGTTACGTTTTCGTATCGCCTGTAGCAAGGTACAGCTAACATTTGTGAGGCTCGGTGTACTATTTTACTATCACTAACCGTTGACATGTTCAAGCGGCAAGTGTAAACAGCCGGTGAGTAAACAGTACTACAATATACACTAATACTAAAATCATAGAATATCCTGTGGATAACTGTACCAAGGTATATTAGAAAATTCTTCCTGGGGATAACTGTACCAAGGTATGCGTATATTAGAAAATTATGCTGTAATACTTTCGAGGAGTTTCTCTAGCCCTTTAATCTCCTTCATGACAAATTACCTTTCTGATTAAAAAACTTGACGTTGACAAGTGTATGAGTGATAGCAATATGGTTTCACTCACCCGTAGTGGTGCGCGCGCGGCCGCTGCAGCGACCTGGTCTCGTGGTAGTACTGCGCCGCGCTGTTGGGGTACTTGGCGCTGCCGTTTGTGGGTGTCTTGCTGCCGTTGGCCGGCCGGCCGTTGGTCGCCATCTTGTGCTCGCGGTCGGCCATCTTGTGCGCGGAGGGCGGGCGCGGCGGCGGGCTGGTGGGGCGCGTGGGCGGCCGCGTGGAGTTGGTGGTGTACTTGTCGTCGTTCTCGAACGGCTCGAACGCGTAGTTGGTGTTCGCCGTCGTGTAGTCCTTCCACGCGTTGTTCGGGATCAGCTGGTCCTGAGGAACGAGATGGTTGTACTTTGATAAACCGGTCAAGTGCGTATCGGCACATGCGCTATGTAGGGTTCCGTGAATGTGCCGTCTTAATATCCTTTTAAGAGTCACCAAGTGTATGAACATTTTCACGTCTTTAACGATAGCCATCTACCAGCTAGCAGAGGGGGAGACTTGGCTCTAATGTAAATTAACAGCTTTAAAGCTTGACAATACGCAAACCCATAATCAATTTCAATTCAAATCAATCAATTTCCGTTTATCTTGGGTTGTATGGACACCACTTGACAACATAAATTTTATTCGATCGTCCAAATTTCTACCAATCTCATCGTAACGGCGAACGGGTAGTGTGGCAGCCGTCCATAGTTACCTTCCGGGCCCTAGCGCGAGTGGCAGCCAGCGTGCAGGCTGCCTGCAGCACGGCCAGCGCCACCAGCGCGGCCAGGCAGCCCACCACCAGCCACAGCCGCCCGCCCGCGCCGAACACGGCCGACACCGGCGCCGCGGGCTGCTCCGTCGGCCGCTCCGATACCACTGCCACACATCATAATCAGGTCGTTGTAACATGGAGTGATTTTAATTGATTATTATTGTATGAAGAGATATGTAATATATTTCTCAAGGGATACGTTTAACTAAGGCGATAAAAACAACGCGAAACTAACGCGAAGGATAGTAAACGAACTACCAGTGTCATCATCCTCTACCGCCCGTGGAAATTGGGAAAAGGATTGTATGAGGAACTGTAATTCATAAGGATCCATCCATAAATTACGTCAAATGTATTTCAGGACTTTTTAACCCTTCCCCTTTGTGACGTCACATACTTTTCAATTGTATACATGTAATTAACAATAATAAAAAAACAGTTATTTTATCTTATGGTGTCATACATCTAGGGTTACAAGCCCTTTAAAGCGTGACTTAATTTGAGTATGAACCCTAAGTCCTATTAATTTTAGGTGTTACTAATAATATCAATTTGTTATTATTAATTAGTAAGAGAACTATGGACGTTACGACGTGACGTCATTTATATTGTCTTTGGATAATGACCACATTTTCCCGGATCATTTATACATACTTCTAATTGGGCACCAGATATCGAAAACGATCAAAAATATTTTTTTTACTTTTGTAAAAATATGTGTTATTATATTTTTTAGACAAATCATTCAGAAATACTTATTTGTTTAATTGAGTTTGAAAGGAAATGAATAAGAAAGAGTTGAAGTGAGTAGTACTCACGCGCGTTGGGCACAAACACCAGGAAATCAGGATCGACGTTGAGGTTGCCGACGCGGCCCGCCGCCAGCGTGTCGCGCACGGCGCGCTCCCACTTGTCGCCGTCCTGCTCGGTCGCGTTCGGCGCGAGCGAGAGGTCCGACACGCCGTCCAGCGAGCGCGCGCTCGACCCCTCGATCAGGTTCGAGTCGATCGACTTCAGCGTGAGCTCCGCTATTATTGCTTTGGTTTCGTTTCTGGAATCGGAGGTGAGGTTACGAAGGTCAATTGAGAAGGTTTTTTACCGATTTTTCTGGCAAACAAGAATCGTGAATTCGTGAAAACTGAAAATGTCGAACAGTATAATTTAGCCATATCCTCATATCATCAGAATAACTTACTGCATGAAGCCATTGACGACGAGTCCCTGGAAACCCTTAGTGCGCGCCAGCTCGGGCGAGAGGCTGGTCACGAGCTGCTGCGCGAGCTGGTCGTAGTCCGGGGAGCCGGCGGCGGGCGGACGGAAGCTGTCGGCCAGCCCCGTCAGCCGCACCAGCATCGTGTAGGTCGCCGTACCTGGGACCACCGCCTCCGTTGTCACCTCCTCCTCTAAGGGCTCTGGAAGGGATGTATATATAATACATAGACCATTTTGGATGAGGTGTAAGAAATTTTATAGATGATTCTGAGTCAACCTCTAAAAATCCCCTATTTGCCTTTGCTGGCTCGAAGGAACAATTTCTTTAGTAAATTATAATATAGAATAAAAAAATTAACATGCAGTTTAACGATTTATACTAAACTAAAATTTGAAACAGTAAACTTGTAAATTAGTGGAAGCAAGTTAATGTTGCTATCCATTTTTGTGTCGACTTACCTATCTTTCTTAAACTAACTACTTGTCTTTGATAAACGATAGACTATCAAAGTACAATCTACCTTTGCCTAACGAATCTATATTCATAGATAATATGAAATGTTATCGACAGCAAGGGATAGATACGTGGTGGTTTACGCACCAGGGCCGCACGGCTTGATGCAGACTCGCTCGTCGGTGACGTAGGGCACCTGCTGGTGCTTGCTCATCCGCTTGTTGACGGGGTCGAAGGTGCCGCCCGCCGTCACGAACATCAGGTACAGGCACTGGGTGTCCGTGAATGACAGATCCTGACGGTGGAAATGTGTTACAACTCTCAAGCATCGATATGATATCGCGAAAAATGACAAAGATACATATTTTAAACACTTGGATAGCTAGCGGTGGATAGCTAGCGGTGGCGATCAGTGATGACGTAGCAATCTACAATTTTTTTTTTACAATTGGATGAGAAGTTTCAGAGTTTACCTCTTGCATACAAAGTCAGAAACATTACCTCTTCATGATATTATTTGTATAAATAAATAAAACGTAATGTCTCTAATAATTGTAAGTAAGAAAACAACATCCACTTGGGAGTTATCTGCCGCTTCTTCTTCCGGGACCATTCATCATTGATAAGTAATTAATGAAGTGACAATCTAGTTGGAATTTTCATAAGTTTCAATAACCCGACTTCCAAAACAATATCACTACCCTTTAGACACTCCGGAACGCACATGGAAACTGCTGAAGTATTATTAATTATAAATTGTGATATATTTCGTCGAACATTTAGAAGTTATTAATTAATTATATTAAAACAATAGATATAAATTACATCAATATCGACAATACCTTGGAGTCTCCGGTATTCCTCTTTCTGACAAAGCTGAGGGTTGTGACCCCGTCCACTAGGCTGCCGCTCAGCTTGTCCACGTTCTGCTGGGCGTCGAGCCGCGGCGCGGAGTAGCCGCTCACCCACGTGTCCATCACGAACGGCCGGTTGGTGCGGGGGTCCATCCACCCCACTATCGCGTCCGTTTGTGACTGGAAACCATCCAAGATTGATCCTTGTACTAATGTTACAAATGCGAAAGTGGGTTCGTCTGTTTGTCGTTCTTTCACGGCATAACAGAGCGCCCTTAAGGTATGACTATTGATGTGGATATAGTTGAGAGGATGAAGGGTACCATAGACTACTTTTCACCGTCATAACCTTTCTGTGGCTTCCATTACGATGGCATGTTTCAGTCAAATTAATGAAAGTGTTTAACAACAAAGCGTTGCCTAGCAACTGATGATATAAAGGAACCGACAAACTTTTTATTTCTGTTCTATTTTCAAACGCACGTCAAGCCGCGAGCATCGTCTTGTAACATCATAGAATAATTAACTTTAAATACTAATACAGTACAAACTCACCATCTTCCTGTCATTACTGAACCCAATTCCAGTCCACAGCTTGCTCTGCTTGGTCCTGATGGTGAAGCGCACCATGTCCTTCCCGCGCTTCAGGCCGAGGTACTCCCAGGAGGCCACGTAGTCGCACGTGTTGTTGGCCGCGTCGCAGTCCGCCGGCAGCTTCCACTGCGCCCCGCACTTGTCGTTCTCCAGCGACACGATGCCGCCCGTCGCTGATGTTTTCTCCTCTTCTGCAAATTATTTAAGTTCTGCGTTTATAAATTTATCTTCTACGCTTGAATTGCTAGAATCGTCATCAACAAAACCCATGACTCTCCCACTGCTGGGCTCCGGTACAGGTCATAGTCCACCACGCTGGCCAAGTGAACGTCACATATCTTTGTTAACATTATGGAGAACTCTCGGGTGCGCAAGATTCGTCACAATGGTTTCCTACACCGAAGCAAGTGACAATTAACTGTCAATACACACATAAATTATATAATAACCGAACATAAAGGTTACCCGTGCTTGTGACGTGAGAACATGTTTTGCGTTTTCATTCACTGTCTGTTGTCAGTGCGATAGAGTTCCACGTAATCCAAAGTTTCAAGTGATGGTTACCAAAGAAGTTGATGTTGACGAGGCCGCGCTGCGAGCCGTGGCCGTGGTACTTGATCTCGTCGGCGCGGTAGAAGTCGGCGGTGCGGCCGGCCGGCGGCGCGTGCACGTAGCGCCCGAACTCCTGCCCGCGCGCCCAGATCACGTGCATCAGCTCGTCCACCAGCGAGTGGTCCGTCGGCTCCTTGGCCTGGAACAGTTTCACAGTTCAATCTTACCTGGTCGATGTGAGGAGGCCCCCAATAAGATTGCTTCATTTTTCTCGCCACGTGTAATGAAGTAATGCTACGCCAAAACAAAGTGTCTTAAGCGCATGTTTTCATTCTTTTCAAGTGACACAGACTATAATGATATTTCTATATTTCCCTGGATATTTGTAATTAGTCATACCTTTATTTTCTTCCTGAACATGATGGTAGTGACACCGTTCTCCTCGAACCCTGACGAGGCGGTGATGTCGTCGTGCCCACCCCAGAACGTGTCCACGCGGGGGGTGGACCTGGGGGTTAAATATATCAACGTTATTCTTACATTTTTGTTAAAGAAAAATATAAGTTAGTTAAGGATTTGTTGAACGACTGTGAAACTTTAAATTACAACTTAAAGTTGAGCGCTTTTTGGTTTCAGGATTCAATTATCAAGGATAAATTTCCTGGAAAATTTGCATTCGTACAGGTGGTGCCATCTATTAAAGCTACAATGTAATACAAACATTTTAGGTAATTGATTTAGTTTATTTCAATGACACAAGATGGCGTTATAACAATTAGCACCATTTATAACTCGGCTTGGTACTGTCTGAACTACTAGCTTCTTTCCCACTGCGTTCTTTTGCAGACTTCGATATCCATTAGATCTGTCGAGCATATGCATTGGGGACGGTTTTCACGGCCTAAAAACGTTTGGAATAAGCATTCTATTTGATAATGATTGTAGAAATAAATAGTGGTGTCAGCGACGCAAGTTGCTGGCAGAAATATAAATGAAATGTGCACAACATACAACAAAAAAATATGTGAATTTAGAAGACCACATAGTTTTATTCGAATGCGTGGCTGTTACTGCTGTGATTGTTGCAAGTAGTATGAACAACACAGACTCTAACTTCAATGGAGACTGGGTATGTGCGATACCGTTCTTAGTTTTTAACTTTATTGTGTATATGTGTGCGTGTGTAAGAGAGAGAACGAAACAAAACATTCGTTACCTGTCTCTAGTATAATAGTCGAGTACCCGATGGTAGCCCCCCCTGGCGGTGCCGATCACAATATCCGTACAGTCCATGGGGTTGAAGTCGAACTTTGGCACGTACTCATGAGCGGGGAAGTAGCCTGCAACGCGTCGGTGACACATTATAGCACATGACGGCTTGGACCGGAATACGACCTGTCCATATAACTAATCTATCTTTACTGCCCATAGCGATCCCTCCCTTTTACTGACTGATCTCTAATCGGTAGTAAGAGATAGATAGATTATAGTCGGTCGTTAGTGTGAGTGACGCACAATCAAACATTAGAGACAAGTGAATATTTAAATAATCATGGTGCATCTGTTAGTTACCATGTGCTTTATAAATGACTTTGCTGATTGAAATATTCATCTGTAGACAGAATCCAACAGATGGCGCTGGTTGTTAGTCAACAAAATTCTCTCGATCAAATATAAATTAATATAATTAGAAAGTCAACTTTTTTTAATTAAATATATTATTGGTTAGCATTTACATTTTATGTCATCATTTTAAGAAAGAAAATTGAGATAAAAAAAACAAACACAGTTTCGTTGTTGATTGTACTTCTGACGTCACTCACACGATCCCTAGTAATTTAAGTTGAAACAACTACAGTATTTCTTCTAACTACAATAGTTACCTATTCAACGATGAAGTGAACAACGTCCAAATGGTTTCATAGTAACTTAACTACATTCTACGAAAATATTGTCACTATGTATATTTTCAGTGAAAAATCTATCATAAGTGTAATCCGATATTAACTAAATATAACGGACAATTCTAAAAAAAGTTCTACTCTACAATAATAGTATATACACGTAATATATATACTCAATTATACGTGAATAAAATATATATGTAACGACACCGCTAAAGAATCCAGTCTACACCTCTTCCACGTAATTCTAATGTCTCTCTCACACCGTCCACTTTAATGTCAACGACAATTCCCGAGTGCGCCTTAATTAATGTGATAAAATGAACGGGTTCAATTACGTTAATTTGTACGCCAATTATAACACGTTAATTAGCGTGCTAAACTGTTGACGTCATTTTTAACACATTAATTAACGAACAAAGGTGCATACGTGGCAGAGACATTACAAAGGTTCTGTAAAGTTACTACACTACCCTAAAATAATATCGATAAAATGTATATATACATCAGATGTTATCATTTTATTTAGACCTTATTATTTAGACCCACAGACCGATGTTAAATTCCTTTATATACAACGAAGTTGTAATATTAAAAGATTGAAAACCATGGTACAAGAACAGTGAAGAAGATACACGATGGATAGAAGAAAAATGAAAGAGAAAAAATAGGGGTGAAGGAGAAAGGAGAACGTAGGAGTACAGCCAAGCCTGCTAAAGCGAAACGAAGCGAAAATCAATTCAAAGCGTCTATCTCTTTCTTCCCAATATTATCTATCTATCTATTTCGTTCCCACATCATCAGTGTAAATAGTGCCAAAGATTATTCAAGCCTCGAATAAAGCGTTTTTATTATTGACAAGAGTATTATGTTATGAACAAATTCATATTAAAAGTTAAGTCGTATTAAGTTTAAGATGAAAACATGATATTATTAATGTTTTGTAAGGAAAAGACATATAATATGTCTAATTATAGAATTATTACTGTATGAATGAGATTGATATAAAACACTTGAGAAACATATATGAATACAGAATAGATAATAGCACAATAAAGAAGTAAAAATCCATCTGTAGCAGATACATAAAGTAAATTTATAAGCGCTCCTTATATACATTAAATAATATATATAACTCAGTACTCAAGCCAACTTCATATTTTAAATATATTATACAATATGCATCGCGTAATAGATTTATAAATATAGAAAAATAATTATCTGTAAAATTATCAATATTTATATGCAGCTCTAATAAAATAACTAATGTGATACAGTTATACAATACATATTGATACAAGTATATATATATATAAATAATGTGCGAAGCCAGTGCGTTACCTGTCTCTTCTTTAAGTCCCTTCACAAGCAAACTCTCCATATCCGCTTCAATATCGGACTCTGAGGTAGGTTCTGGCTCGGGACTGGGTTCTGAGGTAGGTTCTGGACTAGGTTGTGGCTCGGACTTTGGCTCGGGAGAAGGTTCAGGTTCGGATTTTGGCTCGGGAGAAGGTTCAGGTTCTGACTTTGGTTCTGGGGAAGGTTCAGGTTCTGATTTTGGCTCGGGAGAAGGTTCAGGTTCAGATTTTGGTTCTGGGGAAGGTTCCGGTTCTGACTTTGGTTCTGGGGATGGTTCAGGTTCGGATTTTGGTTCTAAAGTAGGTTCTGGTTCTGACTTTGGTTCTCGGGAAGATTCAGGTTCTGACTTTGGTTCTGGGGAAGGCTCAGGTTCAGACTTTGGTTCAGGAGAAGGCTCTGGTTCTGATTTCGGCTCAGATATAGGACTGGGTTCAGACTTGGGTTCTGGCGAAGGTTCCGGCTCAGATTTAGGTTCTGGAGAAGGTTCGGGTTCAGATTTCGGTTCTGAAGTGGGTTCAGGTTCTGAGGTAGGTTCCGGAGCAGGAATAAATTCCGATTTAGGTTCTCGCAGGTTACTGGATTTAGGGTTAGAAATCTTTGGGATAGGTTCCGGCTCGGATTTAGGTTCTGAGGTGGGTTCTGGTTCAGCATTTGGTTCTAGGACGGGGCTAGTGTTAGGAATAGACTGCGATACCGGCTCTGGTGACGGTTCGGGCTCAGGGGTGGGTTCAGGTACCGACGTGGGTTCCGGAGTGGGTTCAGGTTCAGGTGCGGGCGGTAAGGTTTGTAATTTAAATTTAGGGGAAACTGTGGAGGTGGAAGATTTTAATTGCGACAATTGTTTAGACTTTGGTACGAACGGGACTCTCGGTCTGGGTTTTGGCGGTATGGTAGTTTTCGGTTCATTTGTCGTGTCGGGGATGGGGTCTAGCTCAGATATCGGTTCGGATATAGTCGGATATTCCGTCTCATGACCGTTAACTGTGACCGATGTGTCACCTGGAAACAAACGTAACCATGCAGCATCGTATATACAGAACACATCGAGATGTTAGTTCGATAGGGGCGAATATTGAGTGTGCTCTGTGCAGCATGTCGGTATTGCCCGTGGGGAATTAGCACTCGTGTGTTAATGGATCTTGTGCTTCGATCACGTCGAGCTAACTTACTTGGCGTTTGTGGCGAGGCCGCGCGCTTTTTACGACCTGTCAACGGAAACGATTAGAGTTAAAGCTATGATTTTGTTAAGTTAACTAAACACAACTTTGAATTGAAACACGATGTAAAATCCTAGAACTATAATAGAGTCGTGGATTTCAATCATATCCTCCTATACGTGTTCCGGAAAGTTCGTGCTGATTTTCGGTAAGTAGCGCGAGAGACCTGACTGAATATATCACAGTTACTGAAAACAAATGACATGTGTACTATTATACATATTTGTTAAAAGTTTGGTTACGATTCTTTAATTTTGTCAATATTTGAATTGCCTTTTAATTGGCCTAAAATATCGGCACGAACTTTCCGGATAATCCTATA
>DWPA01002186.1:0-16314 GCA_018251375.1 Calpodes ethlius
AATGTCTGTGTGTATGTCCTTTATAGAATCGTAAAATATGCATTTGATCATGTGATGATCTTTAGCAAAGTTGTTGTACATGAGCCCACGAAGGTTTCTAAGTTGGTATGACTAATTTTCGACAGATGGCGCCACTGTCATTCCAATTAATTTCACATATATCCGTGGCAGCTCGTGTTGGCATAACAACGCGCGCAGGGTTCAGCTAGTACTACATAAAACACGGTATCTAATGAAGTTACATTTAATGAGCAGGTTTGTTAAAGTTTAAATTTACGATATTTATTTATGTACAAGTTTTTATATTTGCATTTACTAGTGGGGCAGTTACTCCTAATAAGGTTATAACGCTCTTCGTGCAATACAACTATGCATAGAGGATTGATGGCGCTGCGCCGTATCCGTAGCGCATCATGTTCGTGATGGCGCAAGTCGATTGTTTGTATGCAATTATGCGCAGGATTTGTGATACTTTGATGCGCTGACTGCAGGCATCCAACAGCATGCTAAAAATGAGTCCGCATTACTTGAAATAAACATTTATTATTTAATGTCTCGTTAGGTCCTGATGGCTGGCAACCCTAGAGCAGTTCTCTGTTTTGTTATTACAAGTAATTGCAAATGGGAGCCGACCGTCACAGAACCCATGCATATGTGTTCAACATTATTATGCATTCATGAAACTAACATTTCAGCTGTGGTTACGTCAGCGTGGTAAAAACTGTTCGTGCACATTTCGTATTTTTCTGTGTGCAACGGTGTAAGGGCATTGTGTAAGTCAAATGTAAGGTCTGAATGTTGGAATGTTAATTTTGTTTTAATTAATACATAATCACCTTTAATAAGAAGCTAACTGTTACTGACTTACAATACATACCTCAAACCAGAAGTCTTGGAACCGTTAACGGATTTTTGTACCTATTTGAAATTTCATAACTTCATATTGTTGTATTTCAATAAGGGGTTGAAATAGGGAATGACAACAAAAATAATACTTCTATGGACAAGGTCTTGGACAGTCGTTCGCTAAGTATAAAATGTCAGATAATCCTTCGATTTAAGGGCTTGATAAAATGCCAGAGATGAAGCAGCCCAAATGCATGATCAGTAGAGTATCCAAGTACAGTGTACTTGGATTCCCAAGACCTGGCCATTGACCTAGAGAACTAAATACGACTGTGACAACCCTACCCAATAAATTTATCGGCGACCCATGCGCATAATAAAATAAGAACGTTATCGCCCACATTTTCTGTTTAATATTGACTCCTGAATCTAAAATATAAACGACGGTCCCAAAACTTGGGTTCGCCTGTACACAATACAAAGTAAAGTAACACTTATTTCTAATTGCATACGTGTGAATTTTGACCACCTCGATTATATAAGTAGAAACGTAAGCTTGAATTACTTATAAACATCTGGAAACAATAGAAGACTTGAACCCTGACCTTGGTAGGTTATTAGCTGATGTTTTGACGTTGTTTTTAAATAAATTGCAACGCTAAAATTTTATTCAAACATAACGAGCAATATTGATTATTCCTTTCGATCTAGGGGTTTGGATTCGATTCCTTTTTCAAGTCATAAGTAAAATTAATGTGTTGAGTAAATGTGTCTTGATAGTAATTCTCAATATTATATATGCTTTACCCTCAGGTTAGTTGCTTAGCAACTGTCAGTCGTGAACAAGTTATTACGTACCTATAAAGTTATCCAGAGATAATAGATTATTGAAAACGGTCATAAATTGTTTGTTATGTCCTGGCTAATTTGTCTCGCTATGTTCCTGTCAATGATAGAATTCTAGGCTAGCGCTTCCTAGTTACTAATTGTTTAATTTAAAAAGTAGTTCATAATAGTAAGTACTTAGTTATGGTTACAAATATGTATGGACTCTTGGGCGTGTGAGTGGAGGGCGAGGTAGGGGGTGTAGCCGAGAGTGTCTGCTTATGCACCTTGTTGCCCATAAAATTCTTTTTTTACCCCTTCCCTAGGCTAAAAAGTTTGATTTGCCCCACATCACCCCGCCACAAAAATCTATTTTTCCCTCCTTTAGCCCGAAAAATTCTGTTTGCTCCCCCCTGAACCAGAAGCTACAGGTACGTACATGCATATACTGTATTAGCTTAATAGATTGTCTAGAAGCAGTTAGTAATTAAGCTATGAGACCGCCTATTTTACTGAACCCTCTAACATACAAACGTTTCCAGGTGACATATTTTTGTATCATGAAGAGGTTTATGTACATGTTTTGTACATGTGTTTGAAATCGATAAACTCAGAAACTATTTGACCGATCGATATGAAATTTGGTATGTAAATGTATTTTTCCATGAAGAAGGTTTATATGCTATGCATATTCATGTAAGTAACCACTAGGTGGCGCTGCGACGTACCGACTTCCGTATTGCTCAACCGATTGTTATGAAATTTAGTACGGAGAATGATTATTTTATTGATAAAATAAAGAAAATAATCCAAAATATAATCCCATTTAATAACTGTTTTAACCGACCGTTCAAAAACCAATTAAATTAAATTAGAAATGCCCTCAGGTATTAAAATACAATGGTCTAAGTGCAGAGACTTGTCCTTTAATATTAATTAGCATTAATGTATTTACAGAGGTTGAAGTCCGTCTGCGCTGCGACTTGCGACCTGATGTATTTGCATATTGTTCCAGACGACTCGACGAATGGATAAAACTAAGTAATAAAGTAATTTTATTTATTTAATAACATCTTTATTGGCATGTAAATGGGTGTTTGAAGTCGACATGGACAAGTAGAGGCTTCAATCTTGGCATCTTGAATTAAGTCCATCTTCATCATCATTATCACAACCCATAACTGTCCCAATGCTATGCTCAAGGTATCCTCACACAGTGTCAAGTGCGGATTGGTAGACTTCACACACCTTCGAGAACATTATGGAAAACTCGCGAGTGTGCAGGTTACTGCGTTAGTACGACCAATTTTTGACAGATGGCGCTACTGTCATTATAAAAATGTTTAACAGATAACCTGTGATCACGCAGCGAAACCGCGGACGGAAAGCTGGTATTAAATAAAACTATATATTCTTCGCCCAAAAAAGACAAAGGCTGTATTACTGAACTGTTAAAGATATGTTCAAACTAACAGTTCTTGACGGCCCCGTAGCCTAGTTGGTAGTGACCTGCGAACCCACGACGGGTTCGATTCCCGGCCGGGATAGATGTGACTGATAAATATCTGTTCCCGGGTCATTGGTGTTAGTGACGTGTTATTTGTGTTGTCCATGCCACCCGCGACACAGGGAATCCTACTGCGGGGGTATGAGAGTCTTAGTGTTTATTATTTACTTTCCAGCTACTTAATATGAGTCATACGAGATGTATTGGTAAATGTTTTAAATGTAAAAACAAACAGCACCCTGGACACGACCAGCGTTGTATGTCACCGCCAGATGGCGCTCGCAGGAACATTATCCAGATATATGACGTCATTACACTTGAACCGGCCGAGTGGGCGTCGTGCGTTATCGTTACGTTTTAGTGTATCGTTGTTTAATCCATAACGTCCATTGAGGCGTTATGGCGGTTATTGTGTTGAAGTTTTGTTCGAAATTTGAAATATTAGGTTCGAATTATAAACAATTGAAATTCAATGTGTGAGTGATTGACGTTATGATAACATTGACTTTAGGTTTTGAAAAAGGAACGTATTTTTTGTTTTTTTTTTTTATGTTTTATGCATAATTGTTATCTTTGGAAAAGTAAATATCATATGCGTTGTTAACTTTTATGAGGTAAAGAATGTTAGACCATAATAAGAATATCATTATCATCATCATTTTATTACAAATGATTTAAAAAATGTATTTTTTCTCTTCGGCGATGAAAATCAGAAAATTATTAAAATCACCATCATATTCATAAGGACCTATTTAATAACTTATCAAAAGGTACTATGAATAGGATCAAATTCGCACCTTAAAAAAGCCCATTTAAAAACAACGACTATAGAAAACCATTATACTACAAAAATGAAAATACCTAGCGAAAGTGAGATCATATAAGACATTTAGCAACCCGATACGGATCCGATACGAACCCGGGACGCGGCGCAATGAGCCGAGTATCGAACGCCGCTCATAAAACATTTCCGCTCGATCGAAGCTAATATCTTTCAGGCTTCCACAACGGTTCAGTAGCTATTCTGTAACCAATACACTTTTATGTTACGGTTGTCGCAATCAGGCAACCAGAACACCTGTCAAAGGTTTATGGTTGATGGTTGTGGATTTTGTTGTGTACGTAACAAAAGTTGGTTAACGTGCGTTGTTGATTGTAAGATCTGGTTGATGTACACTGTTGATTGTAAAATTGGGCGATATGTATCGTAAAATCCGGTTAATGTACATTGTAAATTGTAAAATCTGGTCGATATAGATTGTAATATCTGGTTAATGTATGTTGTACATTGTAAAATCTGGTTGATGTATATTATAAATCATAAATTCTAGTCAATATGCATTGTAATGTCCAGTTAATGTATGTTGCAAATTGTAAAACCTACTTGATGTATCTTGGGAGTAATAGTCTGTTTAATAAACATTTTATATTGATGAAAAGTAGCAAGGTAAAGTTGGATAACTTCTTGTTCGATAACGATAAAGACGCACAAGTAGCTACGTCAAGGTGGAAATATTGCATGAAACATATTTGAAAATTATGCATTAATGTTACATTAAAGTTATGCGTAGTAAATATTTATGATAATTCAATTTTATTGACTTCAAAACAATTCTAACTATTGTTAGGACCAAATATATTTATATAAATAAAATACATGTAGACATTTTTTTGTTGTCAGTTTTTCTGTTGTACTTACTGTGTGTCCCGCTAATTAAAGAAACGTTTTAACCGTTCAGAATACTATTTTCACTGATAACTTGTAGTAAAAATTAGTTCACAAAAAAAATTGATACTCATAACCTTCTAAACATTTTATCGATTATAATTCGATAACTAATGAATGACTAGACTAATAACAAAATTTCGAACATTCGTTACATTTGAAAATAGAATGAATCCGAACGAATCCCGCTTCGTATTAACCGTTACGAGTTGCGACAATATTTTTGCGGCATAATGAAGACAGAAACAAAAGGCTGATTAGAGTCGGAGGCGCGAAGACCCTCGGTCTAACGAGCCTTTGTGCCCAATACCTTTGAATACAGAATTCACCTCGATTGTATTTTGTACTGTTTCTCTTTTGATTGTATTTTGTCTTGTTCTCTTATCATCCTTTTCACAATTTGACTTTTAACTTTGTAGATTTCATATTTTTTGTTTTAATATCAAGTTACGGTACTTAAAAGTTTTATTAAATAATTATATAATTTATAGTTAAGTTGCTGTTCATTAATTATGTATATGTAATTGAGGGCATAATGGAATTGATACAAATATGATCACACGGATATCAGAACATTATTTTAATTCATTGCGTAAGTTTTGCATCTGTAATTATCGTGAACTTTTTAAACCTTTGTGTGCGCACGTCCTAAGGTTAATATGATGCAACTTATAAATTAATTTCAAAGGAACATTTCACAATTGTTAGTTATCATTTTAGTTACATATTTATCCAGAGATAACTTATAGATAGAATATTGAAAGCAGCCGTTAGAGATATAGAATTATATCTATTATCTATTGACAATGTTAAGTATTTGCCGTTACCTATATTATGCGAAGTGATTCGGGTAGTAGAACAGTTAACGTCAGACCATAACGAAAACGTTACTAAAATATTACAGTTGTGAAAAATTTGAAAACAAATTTGTCGTTGTTACACTCAAGTTGGTGAGGAGTAGTTAAGTGAGAATGACGCGTCGCCAAGTGGTTGGATCTTCCCGTCTCCGCAGACAACTGACAAGATGAATGTTTGCTTCGGGATCTTGGACATCTGTGACACTCTGACACATGTCAACGTCGTATCGTCGGATTGTGACATCAGCGTTTAAAATCTTTCAAATGTCACTTAAAGTTTGATACATAAAGGATGATGATATGTGAAGTGAAAGCTAGTATTTTTTTTTAATAAATGTCTCCGCGCACGGTTGTGTTAGATCAAATTTTAAACAAAATTTAACGTCATGTTGTCAATAAAAGTATAATATTTAAATAATATGTGTCACGTAATAATATATTTAAATAAGTAATTACTAAATATTTTAGAAATGCAACCATTTTATTGGTTTGAATGATTATATTAAATATATTTTTTTACTTTGAAATGCACAAATTAAATTTTACAATTTACGAAGTCCGACACGAGCTGTAATAGACGTGCCAAGTGCCCTGTCAGTGGGTTTGTCTGCTTTTATCTTTTATTTTTTGAAGGTCGACTGATACCCTAATTTGCGCCACTCAGACCGGTCCCGAGCCTTCTGAATCCAGCATCCATTCATTCCAATACCAGAATCCATTGTCTGCTTAATACACAATAAAAATATTAAGTATTTTCCATGTTTTCCAGGTTACTCGATGCTAACATTTACCCGTAAATGGATGGATGGATGAACCACAAAGATCCTTTACCGTTTATAAACCATCTCCACGCATTCAACGTATTTATTATAGGACAAAATTAACATAACACGAGTTGCATGACAACAATAACAGCGTCGCGCTGTGGTGCATTTACCCTACTCGGAAGTAGGGCGGCGCTAGTCTGGGGATCTATTACGGTTAAATCATATTGTAGTAAACGCTGGCCTAGTAAGTTAGAATGCATTCAGAGCTAGTGTAGTAACTAATGTATAGACGCACTACGCCGTGGCGGCGCCGTGATGAATGCTATTGTCTGTGTGTTTGTACTTAGGTTTGTTTTAATTAAATATTTGTAGTATGGAGGAGGTTCTTATCACCATTTCATGACATGAGAAGCGTTAGGTTAAAATCCTACTGCCAATATGCAATTTATCACGCTTTCTTATTTGTGACAAAACATCTTTTCAAAACGGCGGTAGAAGCAAAACAAATGTCATTTTTTTTGGAAGTTATAATTATACATTTTTGGAAATTATTTCCAATATAGTTAATAGTATCAGGAAGTTGCGGAAATCCATTGTCATTATATGAACATTTTCCTTTCCTGAGGTATTTTTTTTTATTTAACAAAATATCGTTTTAAAAACAAAACAACAAAAAAAAATGTTCTTTATTCAAATTCATGTTTTCCTCAAAAATTTCAAAGATGGCAACGGTCTAATTTAACCACGGGGTGAACAGTAGATTCATAAATAGGGCACTTGTATCTCGAATGGCATGCAAAGTTACGCAACACGAGGTTCATCAATTTAATTTGTCGACAGCTTGAGTGCTTGCGAGCCCTTGATGTAGCGAGCTACTAAATAATGTTTTTGATCTGAACTTCACGAGGCCGTTAATAGCTCTCCCGTATTGTATATCAAAGCGCGGTTATATATAACCAAAACAGGGTTAAGAATGACGTATATTGGAGCTTTGTTAATTGTGATTAGTTAAAAAAACATTTTTGTATTTTTTTCTTAAGTTTTTTTGTTATTTTTAAGTCTCTTACTCATAACTCTCGTAATAGCTCAGGGAGCAGGGATGGGTTGGAAACCAGCGATGCCAGGGGTCACTGTCCTGTGCCAGCTAAAGCTGAGCCGCTTCCTTTTACCTAAGTATAGATTATCGCTGGAAAGCCAATAGTATCAAAGGACTAAAATGTAATTTTCTGTAATTAAATTTTCTTTTCCATTTTTGGTGTCTTTTGCATGTAAATGTGTTTGATGATGAACTATGATAAAAATATGTATTTTTAGTAATTAATCGAATGTTGTAATAGAGTAGTTGCACGCACCCTGCATTTTCTTTTCACTCTTTCCTCTGTCCAATGTTTCTTTAGAATAAGTCGCTGCTTAGTGATATGACCGTCTTTTGTACCGTCTGTAATAACAGCTTATATTTTTGTTTTTTTACATATATTATATTAATATTTCATTATATCTATCTATCGAACTGTTAATTTTGAACATAAAAATATTTTTAATCTGTGTCTTTTTATATACAAATAGGTATTGTCGTTGGCTGAAAACTATACTTCCATCATTTCGGCGCTTTACATTTGGCTGCCATTAAACTCCTGGTAAAAATAATTTGTAAAAAGTAAATTAAAATAACTTATGTTTTATTACGCAACGTAAGGAAAATATATATTTTTTTTATTTTATTCTTTTCGAGATCAGTGTGCGTATCGCCTTACAATCGTAGTATCATCTCTCAGAAGGTAAAATAAACATCCAAGTTAAGATAATGCCCGATCATCAGATATTCCCGCGGCACACTGTTTACGTTGCTTATAAATAAAATTATCATCGTAAAAGGACGTATGTTCGAAGTGTTCATGTACGATGTTATGTGAAATTATCAAGAATATAAATGATAATTATTAACGACTTATATAATGATAATTATCTTGATAATGTTAAAATTTCGTTTTATACATATCTTATTAGAGATATTTGCTGAAACTGTATTTTTTGTAATTTTTTTATATGTTACATCAGTAGTATAAAGCGTATAATAAAATAAATATAATGTAATTAACGTGACTGCTAAACTTTATTGTTTAAATTTTAATGTCTGTGCAAAATATTTGTCAAAATCTATATCAAAGACAATGCCTAAAGGTATCGTAACGCTGCTAAATTAATGCGTTAAATGCTTGGCTACATTAATGACCACACAAATTTTACTTCCCGTTAATTTGTGTCTCGAATAACGCGTTAATATGCGCGCTACACTGTTAGACACATCTACGTGATGTCATTTTTTAATTAACGCGTCAGGGATATCTATCTATCAGCCTCAGTCCACTGCTGGACTAACCTAATTTGCGCCACAGACAGTTATTAGGTATATAAATATGGCAAATATATTATAAATGTTTAAAGCAAATAATAAAACAGGAAAGAATTTTAAATATTGTTATTTTACATTTTAGTAAAGTAAATTTAATATAGGTAAATAAAATATTAAAGATATAAGGTTATGAATCAGCATATATTATTATCAGATAATTATTGAATATTTATCATAGTAGTTATCATAACAATAATTATCATGATAATTTCGAACTCTAGAAACTACCAATTTAAATTCCATAGTTAATATTGTAAATGAAAAGGTGTGTTTGGTTGTTTGTTTGTTTGTTCTTCTTTCACGACGCAACGGTGTGTCGTTATAGTATAATTTTTGGTGTGGAGGTAGTTATGAGGATGAAGTACTCTTCATCTATGGTACTACCATAGGCTACGTATTTATGCCAAGAAACGTAATTTCTATGGGAGGAGTAAGGAGGAGATTAATAAGAAATCGTATATATTTTTATTATTGTCGTAATCTAACTAAACGAGTTAGGTAGTACATAGTCGTACACCTCGCAAACAGTTAGCACCCCATTCCATTGTTATCGCAACTCGTAACCGTTACAGTTAGAACGTAATAACATCGCAACTATTGGGGAACGTGTACAAAAACTGGACTTACAAAAGAGCAAAAAATTAAACCAACTTTCTACTAAACCTCCATCTGTAACTCACGACGGCGCTGCATACAAGCTATTACCAACCGTATTCCAACAGGATAAAGACTAGTTACAATGTCATCGTGGTATTAACGTGTATCGGTAATCGCTTTTAGTCAAATTTGGTCTTTATCACCAAGCAATAGAGACGTGTCAATGCAGTTTATTGAGCGCTAAGCCTCGATTCTTCGGTCTCCAGTTACCAAAGGAAGTGAAGATTTAATATCTCGTGTACCTCACATACTCTGTATGGGAAGTATTCCCGTTTTGATTATATTAAATTACAAATTGTGTTTTTGAACTGAGTGTTCTTTGGTCACGGTAGGGGAAAATATTTGTAACGCGAAGTAATATAATTCAAGACATGTGATGCTTGTTGACATCTACAGTATACCCTGTGTCTATTTATACCTTAGAAATAAATAATATTAAAGGAAACAAGAAAATTTTGGGGTCAATAGGAACAGGATTCATGTATTGAGTTGCTATGATGTGTCGTGTATGAAATCTAAGTTGTTAAGGTTTTTACCATCATTGAGAGGATACTCTGTTTTAAATGATGGTAGCTTTCTCTTAAGACTACTGAATGGACTCTGTACAACCAAGGTTATTCGTAAAGGTACAGATTTTATTTTTCTAGTTACCTAGTCAACATATTCTATTTCAAGGAAAACAAATTAAATGGAATTGATGATCTACTGAGCATTTTTAAGAATATTAATAATTAATAAATACAAAAACTATAATTATCCACGTTAAAACTTTTAAAATCACAAGATTATATCACATATCATACATCGACT
Organism: Calpodes ethlius; assembly: GCA_018251375.1. Taxonomy (NCBI): domain Eukaryota; kingdom Metazoa; phylum Arthropoda; class Insecta; order Lepidoptera; family Hesperiidae; genus Calpodes; species Calpodes ethlius. The sequence goes on from DWPA01002186.1 coordinate 10,409, forward strand.
GGCGGCATTTCTGTTTACAAATTCAGGACATGCTTTCACGACAGTCTCAAGAGAATATTGAAGTTATTTTGCATCGAAAAAAGCCGTTTTATATTCTTTTTCAATTTCCTCGCAGGTGCAGGTACCTGACTGTGTCGGTCGCAGGAAAATTTCATTTTCCATGTGTCACCGTGTCACTAAACACATACATCTAGATAAGGCTCGGTACACTGTGTTATCTGCCGGCATCCGCGCCATGACGGGGTGAATTGAAATACATCTATGGATAAATATTGCAGATAATATCTCCGGTGATATGATATCATCTTATTTACTTATATGAAAGTTAAGCTGTGATAAGTTTTAGAAATATTAGTGGGAATATTTTTAACAATACTCAAGGCTGTAAACGTCGTTAAATCGAAACAATTCGTATAAAAAAATCTGTAATTAATCGATGTTTGTACATGAATAATATTTGAGAAAAACTATTAGTGAAGGTATTTATGATTTAACGTATCTTATTATAAATTTTCGGTTTTTTATTACTTATTAGTATAACAGGTGTACAAGAGAATTCATTTAAACAACACAGACCTTCTCGTCTTTGTCTCAATCGCGAATCGACACTGAGAGTCTTCACAGAGTAAGCGAAAATAACCATATACATAGGTTTTTTAAACTCTAAAGCACTCATACACCCGCAGTAGGATTGCCTGTGTCGCGGGTGGCATGAACAAATATTTATCTGTTACATAAATATCTGCCCTGGCCGGGAATCGAACCTCGAACTCGCTTCGCAGGCAGGATCATTAACGGGTCACCAACTAGGCTACGGGGACGTCAAATAGATTATATTATATTAAATCTAATATCTAGTATCATTTAGTTAATAATTACCACATCATAAATTAACATACAAACAGATATACAGAAGTCCAGAAGTATAATTACATTGTTATTTTGAACGTCTATTTCAAAGTCGACCTCATTCTTTGACGTATAATTAACGGTCTTCATTCAAAGCGGTCAATTTCTTTTGTTTTAATGTTAATTCGTGCTCAATTTACGATTGAATAATGACTCGTTTTGTTTACAAGGCAATGTACAGTACTTAAATTTTCTTATCTATCTTTACACACGGCCTATTATACCAGTCAACATCAAGAAAAGTTCCTTAACTAAATACTTAAAACATAACCCACAAGTTAGAAAAATATTTTTTGTAATCTATACTAATATTATAAATGCGAAGGTGTGTTTATTTGTCCTTCTTTCACGGTGCAACCTGCATGTTTCACCATGCATCCGTACGACATGATTTTTGGTTTGGAGACAGTTGAGAGTTGTCGAGTACTATTGGCTTCTTTTCACCGCGAAAAACACCGCTTATTTCTGTGGGAAGAACCATTAAGGTGTATATTGCAGCTAAATTAAAGTAAGTATTTATCAACAAAGCTATGCCTGGCAACCATTGATAGAAAGGAATTGACAACCTTTTTATTGCTGTACGCAGATATTTAGTAAATATATAATGAATAAACTTCATATAAGACAACGAGATAGCTATCAATCTTGATATAGTCCAGTTCAGGGTTCCATTTCCGTCCGAAGCATTTAATTAACTTTTTTTAAATTTTTGGCAAAAGCAACTTTACAATGTAAGAAAATTATAAACCTTATATCTGTAAGCATGCAATTTGACAAGCCAGCTGCCGTCATTACCGCAAAACTTCACGGACTCAATTTGGCGAACTCCGAGCATTTCTTCTGAAGAATTCCCAAAAATGATGAAGAGACCGCAAGGTGCACTCCATCATTACTGGTTCCGAGATAAGATATTTGATTGGAAGCCGCTTATTAATGCAATGCATGCAGTTAAGGACAGATGCTGCGAACAGGTGTACGTGAACGGGTCTTGAGCGATGACAGTGTAGAACAATCGTTTTTACACGCTTTTTTATGTATGTCTCGTCTGAAATGGATGTATGAATGTAAATCAATCTTTTAATAAAGTTTCCACCTGCTTTCAAACCAGTAGTAACTTTAAAATAGGCTTTAAACTATCTGAGGTAACTGTGCGCAACGTAATTTTCCATTTTATTTAATTGTATATTTTTTGATATTAATAAAACCTTTTCGTTTGTTACTCTGTAGCAGTGGTGAGCGTTGTATTGAACTACTCTATGGCTTACAAAGGAAGAAATGAGTTGTCATCTAAATTTTGAAAAGTTCGAAAATAATATATTACACATTTCAATATTACCTCTTGCCACTGCTTCATAGTTACATATTTTATAATAAGAGTCTTTTGATTTGATACATGGCTTCGGGAATAAAATAGCGAGAGGTAATCGACCAGGACATGGATTTGCAACAGGAATTGAAGGTTAGTTGAAGCCGGCGTTGTAATTTATGGATAACAATATGAACGTGTCATTATGGACAGTTGTTATCCATATTCATATTATAAATGCGCAAGTGTGTTGGTTTGTTTGTCCTTCTTTCACGACCTAACGGAGCGTCGTTATAGCATGATTTGGAGATAGTTGGGAGAACGACGAGTACTATAAGCTAGTTTTTACCGCGTGTAATCACCTCCTTTCTATTAAAAGATCCATTACAATGTATATTTTAGTTAATTTCAAGTCAGTGTTTAACAACAAAGCGTTGCCTAACAACCAGTGATGGAAAGAAATTGACAGCCTTTTTATTGCTGTTCCTTCCTCACATGTAGGGGAAGCCACGGGCAACATCTAGTATTAAATAAAGACATTTGATTGCCTTTATTATTTGGAGCAACACAAATTTCAAATCCATTTCATAGCCAAAGAAAATAAATTCAATACGTCGAGAAGCCGACAAGCCCTGTTTCCCCTATTATCATCAACCCCAACAGCTTAAAGTCCCAAGTCACCCCCATTATCCATCACTTGATCCCTAAACTAACCAGTCGTGAGTTCACGGACGATGCTTAATTATATAACTAAGTTAACAAAGTTTAGGGGCACTAGACGCTTAGTAATAACTGAAATTATACACAGACGGGACCCTATTCATTTATGAGATTACTGCCAAGTCACCGTTACGAGATTGGAAACTAAATTCAAATGATTTTTTTATCTGCTGCAGAAATTAAGGATTGCAAGGCAAGAAATTAAGGATTACTGACCGTATTTATGATCGACAGAAGATATTCTTTATTTTGTTTCAGTTACTAAGTTACTCCTTATTACATCAGCTACCTGGCAGTAAAAGCCTCGTCAAATCGGTCCAGACATTTCAGAGATTAGCCAGAACAAACAAATAGACAGACAGAAAAAATTGTAAAAAAAAAAATGGTGTATGTGCCGTATATTTATATGCATGTAGTACTGTTTTCAATAGTACAAACAGACACTCAAATTTTATTTATATGTATAAGAAAACAATAAACGCTTATAACTATCCCCATACTAGAACTTCCTGTGTCGTTTATATATAAGAAACACAGATAACACGAGACCAAACATTTATCTGTCACAAATCTCTGTCTTGGCTGGGAATCGAACCCGAGAACCCTCGTTTCGCAGGCAGAGTCATTACCAACCGGCTACGTTTATAGTTCAGTGTAAATTTACAAAGAACGCTGAAAGCAGCAGAATTTAATACCGTTCTAAAATTTAAAACGACGAACATAAAATATGTCTCGAACGGTTGTATTACTCTGTGGCTCCAAAACGTAGTTCGTAGTCCCTTATTTACTCTGTACTTGCGTTACTAAATCAACATTATAACATGATGTATACTGATGTCATAAAGCAACAATATTTGTAAGTATGTGGGTGTATAATCTTCGTAAGAATTAATCCGAATTCAAATTTTTTTTTTAGAATTCTGCATTACACAGAGTAACGGCTACTTTTTAACTTAAATTGCACCCACGCAAAATCGAATGGTTCGCTAGTATGTAATGAATATATTTAACTATTAGCCTATTCTCACTGCGAGCGGTAAATAAGCAATCAATAATAAAATAAGGTGATTAAAATCAGTCCCACCACGCTCGACATTTGAACAGGCGCAAGATATCACGACTCGAGCCAGATAACGATCGGGTCACCTCGGTATATTCACGATTTAATATACACCAGGTAGGGTCAATGCGAACCGGTACTGCACTAGCGTGCTGAAAGCTAACGTTAGGTGGCGCTGAGCTCACCAGGATCTACGTGTATGCCATATACGGCATATGTATATCGTCTATATACCGCATATATAAAAACCCAAACTTGAATGTTGTATTAGGTGATGGTAATAAACAGTGGAACGAGAGTAGCACACTGTCTCAGCACCGAAGCGGTAGGCGTCGACACCGTTTGGTTTTAGTGGGTTCGAGTCCTACATACCTATCCGGCTTCCCGTTGCCGGATGGACGAGACGAGGGTCTTTCCACACGTTGATAAAAAAGGTTATGCTTATAAAAATGCATTGTTATCGAAAGTAAAGAAAGTAAAGTCTCAGCTTGTTAGAATGTTATTTAACCTAAAACAAACATACTATCAAAATAACAGACATTAAAAATAAAATATAATAAACTAGCGGTCCGACCCAGCTTTCAATGGATTCAGTCAAGTTTATAAATGTAAGCTTTAGACTACACTACAGCGCCGCCTGGTGGCGAGTTACATTAATGAGCATAGCATATAAACCTTCTCTGTGGAAAATACATATACATACCAATTTTTATAATGATCAGTCAAATAGTTTCTGAGTTTATCGATTTCATGTATACTAACAACCTTATTTATATATATAGATGGGGATATTCTTCTCATATATAAGCGTAATCCCCATGTATTGTTGTTCGTCGGTATATAAAAATATATTTGAAACTAGATGTTGACCACGGCTAAAAACGTTGTCAATTGCTTTCCACCCCTGGTTGCCAGGCAACGCTTTGTTGTTAGACACTTACTTGAATTTGACTAAAATATACATTATTATGAACCTTTCCACACAAATGAGATGTTTATCGCGGTAAAAAGTAACCTATAGTACTCGTCCTTGGAGATAGTTGCTCCAAATCAAAAATTGTACCAAAGCGACGTTCCGTTGAGTCGTGAAAGAAGGACAGACAAACAAACACACTTTCGTATTTATAACATGAGTATGGATGACAAGTTCCATTCAAATCTCCTTTCGCGGCCAGCCTTGGTGCACTCATTACCATACTAAACACGACCACACAAGGTCTCGGATTCAAGTTTGTTGTGTAAACTTTAGGAAATTGTTACTGCGGAGAGGTCGTGTGGTTACTCGAAAGTTCTAAGTTGATTTAAAAATAATAAAAAACATTAACATTCAATTTTTATTAATTAAAAATCTATAAACACGCATTTATACAATAAAGAATATAACTTCTCTGTTTACCATTGAGTAGGCAGTGATAGCTAAGTGGTTGGAGCGTTGGTCTTCAGAACGTGGGAGCGTGAGTTCGAATCCTGCACACACTTATGCAAAAAAGTTATGTCTGTATTACAATTTGCTTCAGTAAAGAAAACATCGTGAAAAAACCTGCATATTCAAGAGTTCTCCATCATGTTCTCGAACGTGGGTCACATTGTGTAAGAAGACTCGAGCCCAGCAGTGGGACAGTTATGGTTTGTGATAATCATGATGATTAGACATCATTGAGTACTTCTCTCGTCTGGAGCCAACCCTAACTTTAGTATCAAGTCATTCTTGTCATGTAGATGCAGTCATCAAAACTAAAGCAATGTATCAAACAACTTCACATCGTAGGTAGTAGTTCTAATTCGATTTGACCCAAACAAACATACTAACAAACAGGGCTAGTGTAATTCGAAAAATAGGCTCTTTATAAGTTAGTGCGCACAACATCATAGACTACATCGCTACTTACCATCAGGTGGGATAGTAGTCAA
>DWPA01002187.1:0-16309 GCA_018251375.1 Calpodes ethlius
ATTGGTCTGATCTGAATATTGTGAAGTACTTTTGATTGCTTATGCGTTGTGGATTGTTTCTAACGTAATTTGAGTTTGTCTAAATTGTGATTAAAATCGGGTTATGTGTTAATCAAATTGTTCTTTTAATTAAAATATTACTTCGAACCCAAAAGTAGTATCTTTTTTAATAAAATTCCACTTCTGAGCCTAAAAGTATATTATTAGGATGTGACGATATACAAGTGGATGTGACGATTTAGTTATATTGTCGTTAAAACTGCGAGCGTAGCGAAAAAAACACTGTTGTAAATATTCATAGCGAGCAAAAAGAAGTATAACTTCAAAAAAGTGCGTACAGCTGTGACGCGCGCCGGCTACCAGGTGTCTAAGTTTATATCGATACCCCCTTGGTATAATGAGTCAATTATCATTGTAGTTATTTTATAGGAGAGCGTTTTGAAGGCAATAAAACGTTTATATTTTTATAATATCAAAGTAATCCAAAACAAATGAAGTGTTTTTTTAAGGACTATAAGGTCCTCCTTTCTATAAATGACTTTGCTATTTCTTCTTTTTAAATTATATTCCTTGTGCACGACTGGGTATACGCCGTCGGAACTCGATATTAAAATGGTTTGGTTGTATTAATGTACGTTGTACATCATAGTTCATAGTTTTAATGAAATTAAATATTATGAAATATGATTGTCGTTTTACTGATTTCATTTTACTTTTGGCTGATGTTGGGATTTTCTGATTCACTTAATAATAAAATGTTTAAATTACGGCCCTCGACTCATGATATTGGGCAAGTAGGTACTTAGCTATGTTAATTAATTGAAACTTCAACTTATACTGAAGCACTATAATTTCCCGAGGCTTTTTAATCGCTTATATATTATATCTGCATTGATGTGCGATCATTCAATTCAATTATAATAAAATATAAGGTAAGTCGACGATATAATATAAATATAATATAAGTCTGATATTCATAAGTTTAGTCTGTGCATATGTTTTTTGATATAGGTGTTAAACGGTTATAACGAAAAAGGATTTCGATAATTTTGTTTCGTATTATTTGTAGATCAGCTAGATTTGTATCGGTGGCACTGCCCCAGACTTCAATTAAATACAGTAAATGTGATTTTACCAATGAATTATATATATTTAGCAACAGGATCTAAAATTAACAACGTATACAACATTGCTAATTAAAGTTTCGTAAACAAGTGTTTCTCCCTATCCGTCTTCGCATTCTATTTGCTATTTTCTTAAATGAGGTATCGCTCACAACTATCTTCTTTGGATTTATATAAACATTATTGATAATATCTTTCTATTATTATCTAAAAAGAAATCTCGGTATCGTTTCGCGGTGGTCTCCTTAGAAAAGTAATTAGTAAATCAGAACATTTTTGAGAAGAGAAACACGTTCCTTTAGCCATCCTTTGCCATTCTTAGCGATGGAAATCCGCTGACGACGTTTGACGTTATTGGATGATGAGTATGTGGTACTGTCTGGGAATAATACCTATATGGAAACGTTATAAGGAATATTCTTGCTATCATAAAATCAACGTTGTCAAGTATTGACAGCGCCTCTTTTGTAAAAATTGCATCAAGCGGCAATGGAGACTAAAATAAACAATATTTGAAATTAAGACATAGAAAATCAAATTTATCTATGAAACATGCAAGTAACTGGTAATAAACCTGGTGTACCTAATTGTAGTGATAGTCTTGTGGTTCGAACGTCGGTTCCCCTAACGTGGGGGCGTGAGTTCGAATCCTGCACGCACCTCTAATTTTTTAAAACAGTTATGTGCGTATTACTAGTTAATTATCACTTGCTTCGGTGAAGGAAAACATCGTGAGGAAATCTGCACACCCTGAGGGTTCATCTCAATGTTCTCAAGGGTGTGTGAAGTCTGCCAATCCGCACTTGGCCAGCATGGTGGACTATGGTCTACACCTCTCACCTTGTGAGAGGAGACTCGAGCCCAACAGTGGGACAGTTATGGATTGTAATGATAAAAATTACTTAACTGTAGTTGTATCAGTATATGGCGTGCGACGCAAACAACAATAGTCAAACAAAAGTAACAAAATCACACTTTTTCAAATAAATACAGAGAAGTTATCATCTTCGTCCCTGTTTTGCATTTTGTCACCGATCCCCGTGTTATAATTTATTGTATCATCAGTCAGTGAATTAATGTTATATTTGTGGCCGTCAGTCATCGCATACCGAGCCACGATATACTTGTTCCGCTGCATCCCCCGGCACGCCACTATCCGCGACACTGCTCGCCGTACACCGTGCTCCGGTCTAATGACACTTAGTAGACAATGTTTGATTGTTAACTGATGTTGAAATTGGTTTAATATAAGTGAAATTATCACGGTAATTATAGCTCCCTTTTAATATTTTTAAACACTTACATAAAGATCATGGTTTAGTATAAATTTCCATATAAATCATTAAATACCTAAATTTGTTACATGACTCAGAATATTTACTTGAATAGACTAGGAGCATTAACATCCACAGCACGAGGGCGTCGGGCTATATAAGTATACCTATTTGATTATCGTCATCTTGGAGTTGCCGGCTGTCCCCACCGGCGGTGAGAGTTCGTGGAGCTAATGGTAGCGTCGGAATGATAAAACGTCGGACCCTTGCTTAACACCAAACTTAGTTCCAGAGATGCTTGGAGGAGACGACTGAAACTGTCACGGAAAATATCTGTCACTTGTACTGTAAAGCAGGGTACGTTTATACTTCTACTCGGATTAGTTTTAAAAATATAAAAATAAATGAAAAAATATATGTAATTAAGTTATTATGGTTTTTTGTATTTACAAAACAACATTTCTAGCTTCCGTCACTTCACATTCCCGCCACAGACCAACCGACAACACACGATATCTCTAATTTCAATCCTACCGCAAGCTGCGTCGACGAACTTCGTTCCGAAATCGAGCGCCAATGAAATTAATCACATTCCGGGTTTAAGTGTGTTGCTAGCCGGTCCGGGTCAACTCGAGTCGGCGGAAGACTGAGTGACGCTACGTATTGGGATTGCGGTGAGAAGCACCCCGCAGGCCCGCACTGCTCGGCAGGAGACATCCAGTATCGGTGTTATTACTTACACATGGACATCTACGACGATTGCACGCTGGGCATTGGATTGCCACGCTTCTTTTATCAAGTTTATGAGAACCAGAATTTAGTGGCTGCCAACCGTAACGAATGTTGTTGGAATTAATGAGAAATCTGTCATCTTTATCCGATCTTCGCATTCTGTTTATTCAGTGTTGATCTGGATAATGCGGAGCCATTTATGATACTAGAGGCAAAGGGACAGTGAAGCTTTGCATTTGGAACATGTTACCGTTCGTGTGTACCGGGCTTTAGTAGCTCTGCTATTTTCTGACGTAACGGTAAAACGCTTGTCAGTGCCGCTTCATAATTATCATCTCCATGGAGTAACGGGGTTAAAACGGAGCCTCTGTAGTACAGTTTCGTCACGAAGAACTAACACGGCTACTTAGGATTTGCAAGTTAACGGTTAATATTCGATCAATTTGTATCCACGGTACTCAACCCTCGGTCCGACACTCGCTCGGCCGTGCTTTATTAATAATACTCCGATCTTCATCAAACGATTTACGTAAAAAAAATTTAACGCGATTATTTGTCTCGAATACAAAAATCTCGTCGCTGTACATGTTTCTTGACTGAGCACATATTACAAGTACGAGGCTCCTATTATGGTTGAATCCAATAGTCCAAGCCTTGCTGTCGAGTTCCGTTTCGTGTTTTATACATTGCTGCCTGAAGGACTAGCGAGATAGTGATGCTGGACTCCTTTACTCGCGTCCGGAGGGTTACTTTTCAGCTTAGTCGTACGTTATTGTAATTCATAGTAAATAGTAGGCCAAGATAATGAATAGGTTGGAAATTATAAAAATGCTTCACGCAACTTAGTTATGAATTAGTAAAGTAAAAAAATAGTGAGGCAGTAAGACTTTAATATCGACCTTGCACCTGGTTTACTTCTTCGTTTGCCCGCTCCTGGTGGTCCGGAGATCGGAGAGACGTGTGATCACCGCGATCAATCGCATCTCGCGTACGCTGTACGCGCGCCGTCGGCCAGGGCGCGTGCGCGGCCGGCGGGCGGGGCGAGGCGCGCGGGCGGCGGGGGCGCGCGCGGCCGCCGGCCCGCAGTGTGCCGCGGCGTTACGTCACGCGCGCATCGCGAGCGCTCGACGACGGCGAGTACCGCGTTCCGGTCGTCCCGGATGCTTCGTCCGGTTTGCGGGAGTATCGGATGTCATCGGTGCGTGTTGCACTATGTTGACACCTTTTCGCTCAAGAGTTGAACGTATCCGATGGAGTACAGGTTTTATCTAAATTGTGTTCTTTGGTCCTCGCGAACGACGTAAGGACGGAAGGTGAAATTGCCCGCCTGGAGGAAGTAAACTAGAATTTTTGTCACGGGACCGGTCCTCGTCGACGAAGATGCATCGACCGGGTCACGATTTTCGGTCGACCTTATGACCCAGAAACTGTCGAAGTCACCGGAAAACGTAGTCGGCGATCGAGCGCAGTGATGCGATCGCATCCGGGCGGCGGGACTCCGACGCGGTCCCGGTGCTGGCGAGCGGCGTAGCCGGCGGCGGGCGGCGCGGGTCGCGATGCGCGCGGGGTGCTTGGCGTGGCTGGCGGCGGTGGCGCTGGCGGCGGTCCGCGGCGTGGCCGGCGGCTGCGGCGTGGCGGAGCTGGCGTGCCGCGGCGGCGGCTGCGTGCGGCTGGACGCGTACTGCGACGGCGAGCCGCAGTGCGCGGACGGGAGCGACGAGCCGGCCGGGTGCTCGGTGTGCAACCGCACGTACTACGGCCGCGTCGGCGTGGCGTACGGCGTGGCGGTGCGCGGAGCGCCGCGTGCGCCGTTCCTGTGCCACCTGACGTTCACGGCGGGCGGCGGCGCGCACGGCGACCTGGTGCAGCTGGCGTTCGACGAGTTCCGCGTGGGGCGGTACGAGGCGGGCGCGCTCGACGGCTGCCCCGACGGCTACATGCAGCTGTCGGAGCTGGGCCGGCCCTTCACGGGGGGCTCGTGGTGCGGCGAAGCGGACGGCGCCGCGCTCTACTACAGCGAAACGGCCACCGTCACCGTTTCCGTCAAGCTGTTCCGCGCGCGGCTCGGCGAGCCGTTCGGCTTCCGCTTGAGATACAAGTTCCTCGCCCAGCGCGACGCCGTGGTCAGGTGAGCACATCCTGCTCGACGATGGAACCCGCTGCTATGTAGGCCGAGCGTTAATCGCCCGCGTGGAAGATTTGTTACAAACTAGACGTAGCCAACCGTAAGAAAACAGCAGTACACTATAAGTCAAATAAAGGTCCTCAGAACCACCAGAACGACGGCCGTCATTAACGGTCTGAAGTTTACATAACTGGTATTAAAAAGTTTACATCATTTGCATTTAGTCTTGGCATTGAAGACGTGGCACAGTTGGACGATCGCACCGTCATTTCGTGGCTGCGAGTCTGTCTGCGTCTGTGAGTCGCTGGTAAACTATTTCAGTCTATGTATAATACTCTTTTACAGTTTTCTTCTGTTTTACTTATTATAATTTAAATGTTTGATTTACGATTACATGATTTCGACGCGATTACATACTTCCCAGTTGTAAGTCGATCGACCATTATTCGTTATCGTTCAAACCTCTTAATTTCATAACATATATTATACTTCCGTCACTTTTTCCACACGTTCAACATCAAACATTACGCTGGTAGAGGCCCTCTCGCCTCTAATAATAAAAAGTTTGAAGCTTAATATTTCTCAAAGAGACTCCCAATTGGAAATGTAATCATACCTACCGCTGGATGGCTGAGGTAACAAAGTATTTGGGGGATTAAGCAACACATCAACTGTAGCGTAAAGTGCTATACGAGAGAGCGAAATGGTTCCAAAAATAGGTGATCCTGCGTTATTTATACCTATATAGTTTTAACTTAAATATCAATTATATGTACTATACAATAAAATTCTTCCTCGTCTCCGAGTATTAACATTACACAAATATAAGTAGTATTTAATTAATATCATAATTTAATAACAATACTTTCATGTTTGTTTTTATAAAAAGTCGATAAGTTTAATAATAATGAAGTCACGAGAATAAAATGTACCCATACTTTCACATTCTTCAAGATACCTATAGTTTGCCCGGGGAGGGACCTCCGCCCCACCTATTCTTGCCGTATAGTAATTAAACACTAACATATTCATACCCCCACAGTAGGATTCCCTGTGCCACGGGTGGCATGGTTAACACAAATAACACGTCACTAACACCCATATCCACAGCCCGTGAACAAATATTTATGTCACATAGATATCTGCCCCGGGCGGGAATCGAACCCAGGACCCCTCGCTTCGCAGGTAGGGTCACTGCGAACTAGGCTACGGGGCCGTCAAACTAATTGTGCCGAAACTAATTGTGTTTCGGTCCGAAGGGTGCTCTAGGTATCCGGTTACACTTATACAAGAAGCGATCCATCAGTTCCTAGGGTAGCAAAGCATCGGTGCCTAACTCAGAGTGGGACAAATTACTGGCGATTACTAACTGGGCGATATAAATAATACTAACTAATATGACTAATCTACACTAACTGTCCATAAATCCACAGTCCTCTTACTAATGAATAGCAAAGAACTGATATTGGTATTAGCTTCTAATACTAATCGGACTTGTTAACCGACCACAGTCCCTTGTACAGTCCTGTTTGAGGTTAGTCACAGATTGCTTCGGACGGCAGGGGGGTGGTGGTGACACTACAACCTTGTAAGCTATTTTTATCGCATAAAAAATGCTGATAAGAAATGATTTCCGAAGGCCACTCTCCACTTTTCTGCTGCTTTAACATAATTATGAATAAATAATTATGTTAATGGAATTACCTATGCAATTGGTCATTGCGTACAATACCTAGGAAATGTGTACAACTCCTAAAATAGATAGGAAATGTATGAATTATATACTTTTCTTAGGGATCAGAAATGTATTGCATACATTGTACATACCAGATGTCGATGGTCCTATTTCTAGGTGAATAAGAAATCTAACGCAGCTTTAATTAAATTCAAACATGTTCCTGGGGGAGGGGATGCTCCATACAATCCCTATGAATTACTTACCTGAAGAATGCGATGGACCATAATATTTGTAATATTTGTCATTATATTCTCATTACCATATAATTAATTATACGTATTTTATCGTGCGTGATGGTCAATTGTTTCCCGATTTGGTCAATTTAATATATTATTTTTTACTCACAAGAGCATTATTTTTTTAAGTATTTCATTTAGTTATATTGTATATTTATATTAAAGATCAACTCAGAAAGCTTCAAAACATTATTTTATAAATGTTTCAAGGATATTATTTTTTTAATTATTTATTTATTATTTTGTATTATGGCCCGTCGTGCTCAAGGCAGTTTCCACACGTACAAATATTTCAAGTTCCTTTAATAACATTACCTACTTTAACGTGGATACGTTTTTAAAATAGTTTCCATTACTTAAGACACACCGTTATTTAACTCTAGTCCTGATTTATAACCTATAATCATTCAGAGGAATATATCTTCCCAATGGGGAATGAGTTTTACAAGTATGTGTGTGGGACCATATGTAGCATATATGAAAGTCTAACATGGAGTAGTCGTAGACAGCGTCACATACATTCATATATGTCTCATCACGCGAAGAACCTGCGACTACTATGCCAGTATGTATAGATATATCTGATCAAGATGTATTAAAGTGAAACGTGAAGTTATCTTAGGTTTCTGGCACCGCCTTACTCTTTCATGTAGTGTTTTGTAGGATAGCTCACGAGAGACCGTTCGACCCTTCGACCTGCGGTACTTCGACCACTATGCGGACATCGTATATTTTATTTTGATTGTTTTACTTTAATACCAAACATACGGACGGCGCAACAATTTTATATAAAGGTTTTTGTATTAAAAATTGATAGATCTTGAAGAGAGCTGGGACTTGAAACTAAAATAAACTCCTAGCTTGTTCGGATCAAAAGTAATATTAAATAGTCAATTGTAATGCTTCGTTGTAATCTCAACATGTTGGCGCTTTCTCCTCCGCCTTTGACGTGTTACAGTCCTCTTTAATCCACTAAATATCTAATTTCTTAGCTATCCCGTGGTATCATTTTATATTTCAAATATGTATGATGGATATGGAGCTGCGGCACCGCACTGTATCCTCGGATTTTGTTATGATCGAATGCACGTAAAATACACCGCTGGATCTTCAGCACGCTCTTCCGTATCGGGGTTAGTGAACATTTTTGGTTATTAAAGTGCTAATTTGAAAGACTTTTAAAAAATCACCCGGGCGGCAGATTTAGGTCTCTGCGAAATTTGACGAGCGGTCTCTTGTGTTTAAGGACTGGCGTTCGTAATCAGATCCCTTCAGGCGATATAAGTATATCCTGTCGCAGTCTGCGGTTTGCAGATATAAGCCCACCACGAACAAGGAGTTGAATATCGATGAACTTTAATAGGTTCGGAGGGGCGGAGGCGCCTTTGGAGCGCGGCGCGGTGTCTCCGGGCACGTACTGCACCCGTACCTACGAGGAGTGCCATCGCAAGCCGTGCCGGCTACAGAGCCCCAACTACCCCGGCATGTATCCCAGGTAACGCAGGCCGTCGTCACTCCATGTCACCGATACTTATTTGGGCTGCTGCTTTGTTCATAAAGATGTGGGACGACTAAATGGGGTACCATATATGGGGATCCATATATTTTTCGTAGTCTAGCATATCGCATTCTTGATAGAGAAGTGACTAGACGAGTGAGATTTTTATAGGGATATAAACATAATACAAAAGAAAAAGTGAACTTAATAAATAACTTACAAGAAGAATCAATTGGTCGGGGCCGACCTGACGCGCTGTAGTTCAATTATATGTATAATGAGCATTAATCATTTATGTTCTTTTTTAGTCATTCTGGTGCACTCAAAATAATAAGGTGTAATGATTCAAATTAGTTTTTTAGATTTATTGTATGTTCTTCAAAACAAGAAAACCCGTAAACGGAATTCGATGTATATTAACCAGCTTATTACTTGCCTATACTTGTGGTCATCGTTTAGAAAACGTTTTATCCTAGTACAAAAATTGGTTTCCCAGCGGAGACATGATGAAAGTTTGGATGAATTTTCGTAACATTAATCGGTAAATTTTGTCTAATTATTAAATGTTAAATTCACTGTTTGCTTTCTTAACTATGTTCTATAAAATGTATAATACTAAAAAGGAAGATTTGAGTTAAAATACCGCAAAACTAACAAAACCTAAACTGACGATGTCGCAAAAAAAATAAAGTGTTAATTTTTTGAGTTAACTACTGTAATGTTAAGTACAATATGTTTGTCTGTAAAGTCGGTTTTCGGAAGATCATTTTACGTGATAACGTCATAAGAAAATATCGATCAAAAATTGCAATATTTTATGAATTTAATTTAATTTTTGAACTATTATTGTTAATTCCTATATTACAAAAGAGTTGATTGATTTTTTTTGATAAATTTGTTTACTTAGATTATACAGATTAATTAAATGGAGTGGAAGATCGTGTCTCTCTCTCGCACGCTCGGCACAGACGGAATACCATTTCAGGCGGTTCATATCCATTTTAAATCGTTAAAAAAGGTTATTGTATCAAACTAACTTGCACCATTTTTGCTGTGATAACACTCAATCCGACATTTTTTTTTTTGAACACCTCCAAATATATTTTGTGGCTGATGCAGAAACGTGACGTGCTATTGGAGCCTGCGGCAGAAGGATATCCCTACCTGCAAGCACGCCATGATCTCCGTGCGGCAGGACTACGCGCACAAGATGCAAATCAAACGCTCCATATCAATGGCCAGGTGAGAACTATAATGTTAGGTAAGTACCTTATCAAATCACTGCACCTAAATTACAGTATAAGGGTTTTAGAGCTCTATTCCGTATAAACAACGAATAAATTTTAAAACACTCCAAATATTTCGGTCCGCTGAAGAGTAACACATTTTTTCCAAGTCACATCATCAGACTCAGACCTCGGGGAGGTTAGTATGTATATATTGCAAACAACGAATATCTTTAAGAACGGTTCAAATTATATCCACCTAATGAAGAGTTATATGTATTTATAAACAAAATGGGGCCAACTACAAAAATATTGACTTGAGATGTGCAAAATCAGCCTTGTTGTTCTTGACTGACGGTCGAGGATATAAACATTCGATCCCGGAGACTGAAGCTTCCCTTTATCTTTATCTATATTCTCGGCTTCGTCGGAATCTGCATGTTCATTTGAGAGGATATTATGTGACATATCCGAAAAATCTTGGATATATTAGCAAATAAACCATGCGTGTTATAAATACGTAGGTCCATGATTTTTTGGAGTAACTTCCACAGATTACGACCGAGAAATTAATTTATAAAAGTATTCTGTGAATTATATATTAAAATTTTTGAATTTTAGTTTACTCCACACACCAGTTTCTATAGGAATTTCCTCCACACCGTAACACCTTTCCATAATCTCTATTCCATGTATATTGCTAAATTGTGATGTGCCGAGTTCTTCAATACAAAATGTGCGCAGCTTGAACAAAACGGGGCGCGTGGTGCGCGCGTGGCGCGAGTGCACTGGCGAACGCGACCGGCTCATCTTCTACGATGGTGCGACCACGGACGACCCGGTACTGGTGGAGTATTGTGGCGGCGACTGGTTACCGCGAGTCACGGCCCGCGGCCCCGAGATGCTCGTGGCCTTCCACTCGTCACCATTCTCCGCGCCCTTGCGGCCCCCCGCGCCGCAGGCACCTCTGCGTGGCTTCGAATTGGACGTCGACGTCATCTTCGCCGATTCGGACTCACTGGACTACGCCAGGTGAGACGTACCACGAAGCTCGAGCACCGCATGCACGCTGCCGCCGGACTCGTGAGCGTATCGATTTCATATTGATGTAAGTTTTCTTAATGCTAAAGGTTCAATTAGGCGGGACAGGATGACGTTGCAACGAGATCAGTTATGTCATACTAGATAATACAGAAAATATCACGTGGCAACTCAGAGTGCCTCTGCCCTCCTACGGCCGAACCGATCACCGTTACGATCGCAGTATCCGCGGTTCGTCACCGTTTCATTAGCGTCCGTTTCATTGTCCCGCTCCGTTCGTTGTATGGCCAAAAACTAGACCGATAAATGGGTTTGGATATTCGAGCCAATAAAATTTCCGAAACACCAGCTCTCCGAAACACAAATTCGGAATGTATAAATTAACTAGAGAATTAACGCAGTCGTATCGGGCAGGGAGGCTCGACGATGCGAGTTCCATGTGAAGGCGTCGTCGTCAGAGGAGGAGACGAACGCGACGGCGGCGGGGACGGGGGCTGCGGGAGCTGCGGGGAGCGTGGGTGGAGGGCGCGGGCGTCGCGGCCGAATCCGCGCGCCCACGCACACGTTACCGCCAAATACCACCTGCAGTTGGACTTTCCACGGTCGGCCCGGTGAGACTGCCTCGATTATTCTTGTAATTATGCCATTAAAAGCTTTATTGACCCAAATTGCATACATTTTCCCAGAGCGCCATCGTCTGCCCTTATCATAATTTTATACCTATACAATGTTATAGTAGGGGAAATTTAAAGCGACGGTAAATTTATTGTAGGAGATCTCGTCTGGATTTACTTTTCGAGTTTTACGCAATACTCGCTGGTGGAACCGCGACGGAGCGATAGCGGCGAGCGAGAGGAAGATGCGGTGGGAACCGTACGGCCACCGCCCGAGAGCCTGCGCGTATCGAGCGGCCTGGCGAGCGGGGCGGGCGGCGGCGCGGCGGGCGGCGCGTGCGCCGTTGAGCTGCGGATCTGGGACGGCGGTGGGGACGGCTCGGGCGAGGGCGCGGCGATGGCTCGCTACTGCGATAGCGCTCCGGCGTTGTGCGCGCGCGCCGCTCTCGCTAACGCTACCCGCTCCCCGCGACCGTGTGCACCGCCGGATGGGTACGTGTCCGCCGCGGCGCTGCTTGCCATTGCGGCCACCTCGCGACCCGGCACCGCCACGCATCCACTTGCATTTTCACTGCATTACGAATTTATCGACGCACGACTGGAGGGTGTACCGCTTCCGGCGGCAGAATCACGTACACGTACGGAGCCGCCGGAGTGCGCGCGGCGGCTTACGACCCCAGGTGCGTTCTCATCGCCGCGGAACGCGCTGTGGTTCGGGCGCGGGGGCGCGCAGCGACTGCGCTGCCTGTACCGCATCGAGGCATCGGAGGGTGCGCGCGTGGAGCTGGTGCTGCACGCGGCGGCATTCGGGCGATCTCCGCGCTGCACCACGCGGCTCGACAGCGCGACGGGGCGGCCGACTTGCGTGCCGGAGCCCGGCGACTCTCCCGACTCGCAGGCGAGCGACGGGCCGCCCGACTTCGACGCCGACGAGGAGTCCCCACTCCGCGTTCCCCATCTTCGGATCTACGAGTCACCGTGGCCGGGATACAGGGTGAGTCGCACGGGTCTAGCGGGGCGATGATCGGAAACATATCGGTGGTGCAATCTGCTATAAGCGGGTCCGCGCATGTGTGTCAGGTGCTGGTGGCGTGCATATGCGACAACGCGAGCGCGCCGCTGCAGTTGGTATCGGGCGGGCCGGCGCTCGAGCTGCAGCTGGCGGCGGCGCGGCTGGCGGCGCGCGAAGATCAGCGTCACCTGCACTTCCGCGGCGAGTGGGCCGCACGAGCCGCCCCCGCCGCCTGCGCAGCGCGCCGGCGACTCCGCCCGCCGGGCCAGCACGTCGCGCTGACCTTCCCTTACAGGTACGCCGGGTTCACACGGCGACTACGCGGTGCGTTATTTTGACGTATGCGATCAAAATCGACCGCAGTGATAACAGGCAGTGTATGAAAATGCAAACTGTTCACACGGCGTTCTCACGCGCATCGATCATCTTCGGTCCAACGTCGAAAAAATGCACTGCGTAGTCGCAGTCTAAACGTGCATGCAATATGCAGGAAGATTATAAAGTGAGTATAACGTTTTATGTGGAGGTAGATACTAGATGTGGAGGATAATGTAGTGCGCACCCCGGGGTGTCCCGGCGCGGGATAGGAATCGACAAGCGGTGAAGTGGGAGCCGAATGTGCGACGTCAACGAAACGCCGGCTTCGGGTCAACCTTATAAGCCGTCTCGATATGGCTAAGTACGGACTACGAACCCGCCGTCGCCATCTATTAACATGTTAAATGTAATACTGACATGTCAACCTTTTCACAACTACGATGGGACGTGGAACGTGACGTGTGCGGTGTGAGTAGTGTGTAGCGTGTAGTGTATGCATGGTCGGTTTCAGCGGCAACAAGATGTCGGAGTGTGGCGAGACTCCGTTTCTGCTGGCGGCGCGCGGCAACCGCTCGGTGTTCCTGCGGGTTTGGGGCGTCGACCTGTCCACCGCCGGAGCCGCCGCCGGAGCCGCCGCCGGAGCCGCCGCCGACCCGCCCGCCTGTCACACCGCCAACCGCGTGCTCGTTTACGACGCGTACACGTCCCGGTCAGTGTGGCACCCACATTACACATGCTTTTCGTTATAATATTACGAGATATCTGAAATTAATCCCGCTTTGACGAATATTTAAACTTCAACTGCAGGTTATAATGTACACATATCAATGAAGTGTGTCATTTACAGCGTACAATTTACGTATCGACAATCGTTATTACGATACCGCCTACATGGAAATTTAACAAATAGCTTACTCGTGTAAGTATAAGACTAGAGTAACGAAAATATTTAATTCCAGCGAGGGATCCGGGCGTACAGCTAGATGCATAACGAATAGAACATGTTGGTCTATACGCACATTTCGATTTTACCTCTAAACCTTAATTCTTATGGGCTATTTATTACCTTATTACCTTATTTACCGTGAGCATTGACCTCAGTTTGTTTGAGGAAAGGAACCCACACTCCTACCGACCTGACAGGTTTAAGTCGAAAACGTTCATCTAATGAACATTACCGGCTCCGAGTTGTGGAATCGACACGTGCTCTTACCCGAAGACTCCTCTGTTGTTCTATCAGAGACAAAATACGGTGAGAGTCGGACCGACTACAGTAGCAATGGGAGACCTTAATTGTCCCTTGTAATTGCCAGGTTGATCCGCGCGGTGTGTCCCGGCGTGGGCGAGGCGGGAAGCGAGGGAGAGGGGCACGTGGTGCAGCTGTTCACGGAGGAGTGGTGGTCGCGGGGAGCGGCGCGCGAGGCGGCGCTGCTGGTGGTGTGGGCGGCTCGCGAGCCCGGCGTCGCCGCGTTCGCCTGGATGGAAGTGTGGCGCGCCGCCGGCGTGGCCGCCGCGGGCCCGGCCGGCACGGCGGGGGGAACGGCCGCGATCAACGGCAGCTCGTTGTGCGCGCACGCGTGTGTGTCGCTGGGCGCATGCATGGCGGCCGCCCTGTGGTGCGACGGGACAACAGACTGTCCGGGGGGTGAGGATGAGCGCGGGGGTTGCGGCGCGGGCGCGCGGCTCCTGGCGGTGCTGGGCGCGGGGGGAGCGGGGGGCGCGGCGGCGGGTGCAGGGGTCGCGATGGCGCTGCTGCTGCTGGCGGCGCTGCTGCTGCGGCGGCGACGCAAGCGGCGCGACCGGCGCGCGCTGGCCGCCAGCCGGCTCACCGAGGAGCTGCTGTACGACGCATCGCGAGCCTCGTCGGCCGCCTCCTCCTGACGCCGCGAGCGCTCCGTCGAGTACATCCACGTGGACCGCGAGACCACCGTGTGACGGAGCGCCGCCCCTCCCCCTCTCCGCGGACAGCGACGTCGTCGTCTCGCGTGATCGTAATGTGTCTTTGGTTATTGTGAATCGGCCCATTCCGAGGACGAATCTTCGGGTGTGAAACGCACGCGCGAAACGAGTCGTGAACGATCGCGAACCGTCACTGCCAAAAGTTATAAATAATTATATTTCATAGGTTAAACATAGTGTATCGAGTGTGGGAGTGTGGGACCGGTGACCCGATTGTGTATATCCGAGTGTGTGTGAAGGGAGCATATCCGCTGCGAGTCTGGCCGCGTGCGAGTTGCGATTAGAGTATCGTATGTTAGAGGAAAGTTATCGTTTCAGTAGAACGACTAGTCGGAGAGCGTCGGAGCGCCGGGGCGCCGGACTAAACCGGACCGGACCGGACGGAACCGGGCCGGGCCACTCGGGAAGTGTTACTTTCATTTTGTTGATTTTTCATTGTTATCGTTTCTGTATAAATATGTATAATATTCTGTAATATTTTTGATGAACTATCCCGTCCCTCGTTTTCACTTAAGTTGTGGATCGCTAAAATTAAAAAGAATAGTTTAAACTGCATATGCTTTTTATTTTTACTTTACTGTCGCTATAAAAATACGTCACTACAAATAATCATTAGTAGTAGTATTAGTAGGGCCAACGAGGTCGGCGACATACTGCGGCGCGACCACCTCGAGGAGGAGGCTTTCAGCGGCCGTAACCATGAAATAAAGAATTGTTTCCGGGAATTATAGCAAGTATGATGCAGACATCACGACTGAGTCGTAAACAGTGCGGGCGGCTCGCGCCTGCATGTTCACCACCCTACCGATGAGACCTTAAAGGTGAAAATGCTATGAATTTTATTCACAGGGTTTATAGCTTTACACTTTATGAGACTTTAAAGTCGAATATACTAGGCGAGTAAACTCCCCCCGGTCCCCGCTCCCCCGTCACCCCATCACCCCGTTCACCCTCTCAAGCGAGCGTGCACATGCAGCACAAAGTAAATATTTACGTGATGCGTAACAGTTACCTTGGTTTCCCTTACGTGTCGTGGTTCTGGCGGTCACACCGTCTCTCTTTATAATAGTCATTAGTACGTAGAATACACAGAAATTAGCACCGACATGTGGTATCCCAGTCTCGACGCACTAATTATCGGAGCGCTAATTGTGTAATTATTCAAACGAGCCATTTCTCGCGGCGCGCCGCCCGCCAGGCAACACCCGCACATACTGTAAAATTTGTCGTAATCATGTCTCAATGTTTGTCGAAGACCATAGGCCAGCGGTCAGCACCGGCTCGATGTAGGTACCCCCGCTACATAATGTACGTTAAGCGAAATATTTTCCTGTTTGCTGCGTAATATTTTGTGACGACCTTGAACCAGAACGTAGCGCTTCGCGGGAAGTGGCGGAGGGAGCGCTGCGGGG
>DWPA01002188.1:0-16304 GCA_018251375.1 Calpodes ethlius
GAATAATAACGCTTAGAACCACACTAAATGAACGTAATGTGAAACTTAAAATTTTACACTTGTGTGTGTCAATGATCGTAAGTACGCGATATTACCACACACATATATTTTTATGCGTCATTTTAGGCGAACATGGTATAAAGAGCCTAACATTTTAGGTGTTATAATTTTATGCTTTATCCACAAGTAAAATACCTGAACAGGTATCTTTAATCTACTCCATATATGGTTCTTTATAACTTGGTAATCATTTTAAGTGACATAATGTTTTTAGTATGTACAATATTGTATTTGCTTCTTGAGCAGTGTATAGTCTATAGAAATATCGATGTCCATTACCGACAATGGCAGTTACCGTCAGCTTGTGTGAAGCTGATTACATACTTTTTTTATAACACATTAACTGCATTCAACTGAAGAACGAATTAATTTCCCGGTTTAAGGATCGAAAGATCAATTTTAAAATCACTTTAATGTTTATGTTCTTGATATTATTAGTTAAGTATTTAGGTAATAGCATCATAACAGTTGACGGGTTCAAAATTTCCTAAGCCAGTAAAAGTCGGGTAAGCCTTCAATTTAACTTACTAATTTAAAAACATTTTTTGTCATCCAGCGGCCGGGATGTAGGGGCGGGGCAGGTGGGGTGAAATGGAATCACCATTAAAGGTCGACGAAGGCACTTCAGCGTTTTATCGGAAATAGACTTAATGGTGACTTTTGGGGCCTCAAATTGACATGAATATTTATGAGCCGCTCTTCTTTTCGACGTAACTTCAGTTCGCTGACAGGGCCCTTTACGTACTTATGTAATTAATAGAAAGATGTAATTTATTAATCTTTCAACAATTTTCGGGTCGCATTCCAATCACGGAGTGTTTTACTCCGTTGAATTTTCCTAACTTGTAATTCTGATATTATACCTTTATATAAAATTCATAATAACTATACCTCAGGCAAGTCCTTAACTAAGATATGCCCCCTAAAGGAATAACGATCATCATTTGTATTTTTATTTCGTAAATTAAAATTAAAAACTAATCGAGTGCGTGTCTGTAGTAATAGAAATAAAGGTTGTTTTGCTAACTCTTAATCTTCATGAGTTTTCCTTTAAAATTCATCATATATATTATTTCCCTCGTTTTTTTCGCATGTTCAACACAAATACTTGATATATTAATAATATATACCCATGCCAAAGTACAGATTTCTAGTACTAAAAGTCAGCACTAAGATGCGAACAGACAGTCGGAGACAAACGAACAAAGATACCATTTAAACCTTGGAAATATAAAGATGAATAGGAAAGAAAAATATGTTTAGATATAATTGTATGTATTAATAGAACTTGTGTCCAATTTGCTAGCGTCGGAATCAATGACTTATTTGTTAATTTAGTCCCGAACCGTCACTTCAACTAACTTGGTCTTTCGATACGAAGTTAGTTGAAGTCGGAAGTAGAGCGACACTTCGACTGTAGTTCTATGTAGAGTCGTTTATCTATGGGCACATTGGTTTACTAAATATAACTGCACAATTCAAGCACTATCCATGTATATTAATAGTTAACAAAAACTAAAAACACATTGTTATACTGCAATAAATTTGGCAACTATACTGTTCACAGTTGAGGAGTTCCTTCGCCTATATAACAATTGAAAGTCGTAATAACAATTGAATAATTTCTTGAAAATTTCAATGTAAATGTCTATCGACAAATTTACCAAAATATGTTTTTTTGAAAATTTAAGCCAAGTTTTAAGTTCATAATATGTATACAAATACAATTTTCCATCGAATCGTATTTCACCCGTTACAACTCCGTAACGGCGTAATATTCAAAGATTCAATCTTATCGAGCGGCTTCGTCCGTTGGAATCCTTTCCGAATTTCAAATTGTTAAGCTTCATAGCACTTAAGTCTGGGTCAGATATAAGTATTTCAAAGCTTTCGTAAACGTACAGTGAATATAACGTGACAAAGTTGTATTTATTTAACTATCATAATCCGTGAAGTAATTATTACAATTTTCCATTACACTAGCGGCCTATTTGCACGGGTCAATTAAAATTAACAAAATTGCCTAACAATCAGTTATACAATACACTTCATTTAAGTATCATTAACACAAATTAATGTTTAATTTAATGATGTTTCACAAAATAACTTTAGGCGACTATTGTCCAACTAAAAACCGATTTATAGCCAGTATGAAAATTTGTTGTGAATTGTTTATTAATGGTTAATTAATATACTAGATGTTGCTCGCGAGTTCAACCGATTGCGAAAATAGAACAGAGGTAAAAAGGTTGAGTTTCTTTATATTATTGTTTGTTAGGCAACGCATTGTTGTTAAACACTTTCTTTAATTTGGCTGAATTATAAATCATAATAGATCTTTCCACAAAAGTAGTCTATGGTAATCTTCATCGTCCTTACTATGTCCTCACCAAAATCATACCTCAAGGTCGCTACGCGACGCCATGAAAGAACGACAATGAAATAATATGTTTTCAAACAACTTATTTATACATTCATAAATTAACATTGAATTTATATTCATATATTGATATAGATTGTATATCGTTGTTTTTTGCAATGATGTTATGAAGTTTAACGATTGAAAGTAATGTAAAATATTTAAAGTTGGTTCATGCAATTGACTTTATGTCACTACGTAATAACGTTACATTCTACTGGAGAAAGACCTTGCTGTTTCGAATATTATCTCTTACATACAAAAACAGATATTATCTCGTTATAATATTACTATAAATAAATAGTCTAGAAATTCCATTCATGTCCTTTATGTAGTCGTAAGAGACAAAAAAATGATAGTTGATCATTTTGCAAAATTTTGGCGAAAGTGTTGTATTTCCGATGACAATGCATTTGTTCTAATAAGTGTGCCCTGGTACTACACTCAGGTCTGACTCTAGACGGGTACTCCTTAATGGTAAACTACACAGAAATGAAATCTTATATACACATTCAATTGCAGTAACTAGTTGTACACTGTCATAATGTCTCTTCACGATGTCCCAGGGTTGTCATCAGATTTTTTTTCCTTTTTAGTGCATAGTTAAAGTTTTTTTTATTTGTTAACTATTAATTTATGTTATAGTACATGTTAATTGTATAGTGTCTCTGTACATTAAAAAGATTTTAATTATACATGAAGTTAAACGAAGTTTCTAGAAAGGTTACTAACATAGTCGTCGAATACACTGAACGATAGAGCACAGCTCTATAATAGTATCCAGATGAAGTGATTTTCACGAGATATCCCGAACACGTTGACATTTGTCTCAGGAAAGCCGTACAAATGCTAGGATTCACGGAAACTCCAAATATACAATAGTATTCCGAGTTACATCATGATGTGAGATGGAGATAACAGAAAGGTTTTCTATGTAATTTTTTATACGTTTTATTTTATAAGGATCAATAGGGTGTTCTATGTATTCAAGTCCCGATTAAACTTGATTTTATGATGGAAAATTCGAAGTAAAAATTATTTAACACTGACTGTCTTTGTACAGTACATAAAGAAAAATAAACGGCTTTTTGGTAAGATATTTTTGATGCCCTTAGCACTATATTTATGTTGCTGAGAAACGTTGAGTATATGTCAGGAAGTAAAGACAAAAACGATTTAGATATAATAGCATCAAAATCTTTCAATCGTGTAGGTATTTCGTCAATCCAAATGTAGTGATCAGCGGATCTGGTCTATATGTAGTATTTTGCCTCAACCGCAGTTTCAGAAAGGTATTTTATGAACGAAGAGGTGAAACCGCGCAAAGAAGCTCCTCGACACATATTTTAAAGTATCATGCAATAGTTACAGAGTATATTTCCGTAGTACACGGAACTGAATACTGCAATATTATTTATTGGTGTCTTTGTCCCTGAATTTTCTCTCACGTCAATCCCAACATTGTGCTCATTATATAGTAATACTGGCTGACTCTTCTCCCTTGTTTGTTATGCAAATGTTTTGTCTTTGTCTTGTCGTCCGTTGCCTTTTCACCTTCCCACGCAACGCCAGTTCAGAATTGTTTGAAGAGGCTAATTCGCTTCCATGTCGTGTTGATGTCTTCATGTTTAATAATATTATACGAAAGGCAAATTGAAACTGTCATATCGCAGACGTGTGCTCAATAAACATGTTTATTCCAATTCGATGTGTACTTTCGTAACGAGTATGCAGCGTTCTTTGTTCAGATTGTGTGCATTAGGGTGCAGCTACATTAAAACGTTAGATGTGTACTATCCATCAACTAAACACCGTTGGCCCTTTTGTAAAGCTGATGCGTATATATTTATGTTAGTTAAACCAGTTTCAATTTCAACTTAAGCTCTAGAGTCTAGAGAATATAACTAGGTACTGTGTATAAAGTTTTTTAACATATTATTTAATAAACAGTCGTACTTATTCAAAACTTACTGTCTGTTATATTCAATAAATACGTAACTAAAGCTTTGCTAATACCAATTTTCTCTATTCTACTAGATCCACGAGTGACTAAACCAAACAAAATAAATAAACCAAAATCTTTTATACACAATATATGCAGGAGACAGGTCAGCTTATAGTGGTCATTGTCACCCATTTCTAACTCCCGACACAAGTAATGCGTTGTCAGTTTAAAAGATAGCGAAGGGCTCCCGTCATAGATGAAAACTATAATGTGGGTGGTTTTACAACCTGAATGTTGTCAGTGAAACCCATACTTTAGACAAACGTCAGACAAGATATTCCAAATGATTTTTAGTCCCTGTCTACACTATATTCTACGACGATATTTCGATAAAAACTATTGTAAAATTTAGTGCAGATATAAAACCAAGCAGTCCTTCAATACGTTCCATTACACGTTTCCTCTGGGATTTTGCATGGCGCGGCTACATCCATTGTCACATGTAAAACAGCTGTCAATTGTTCGATAGTGTACAATATCCAGTGTAATGTCAGTCATTGCCCTGTCGTGCTACGAACTCTTGCGTCGTGCGGAGTTTGTAGAGTGCACTGTAGACGTTAACGTAATCGTAGCAGTGTGCTACGTGACTGACGTATTCGACGTGCTACGCGTGTTTCAAAGACGTCATTGCCTCGTAGACGTGTGTTCATTTTGCAATAGACGTATTCCTGGATTCATAGAGAGCATAGTAACCTGTTAAGCCAATTGTTTGCCGCACCCTTGCTTGTATAGAAGTACTTATGTATGTGTAGTGTTCTTATCATTCATTCCTTTTTACCTGTACCTGGTACAGTTGATCTACACCCACCTTCCTATATATATCTAATTAGGTTTGTGAATTTTAAGTTGTATCATAAAGGCTTTTGTAGCATCGTTAAATAAATAAATTAGTGATCATTTGATCTGAATAACTTTGAATAGCACTTTGGTTTTTTTCTGGGCCATAGTGTCGTATATTTCAATAACTTATGTTATATATTTAATTTAATAATGAAATAGAAACCCCGCTTCATAGTCATTTAAACAAATTCAAAGTTACGTGAACTTAATGTAGGCTACTTCTCATTTTATTTTATGCAATACAGCTTCTGTACCTAGTACTTATCTTTCACTTTTAAGTATTTACAGAGCAAAATTTAATAACAACATCTTGTACTAGTTATTTTGCTTTGTAGCAAGTTGTAAGTTGAAATGCGATTATATCAAACGGTATAGGTTTCAGCTTACATATGAAAAACTTGTCTTGTTACGTAGATGTAGTTTGAGAAAGTTATTCGGTCGAATTTTTCGAAATGTTACTTTTAATGATTACAAAATAAATGTACTCAATGTTAACTTTGTGCTCTATCGTCAGTTAGTTTACATACATAGCAAGGAGAATAAATCTTACAGCGATAAAACGAGACGTGCTTGCGGGCATTCCACCGATGCATTCGCGAATAGATCTGAAATCGAGTAATAAAAGAATTGGCAGAACTCTGAATTTCTCCCTAGCTCCAACGTAATGGGGTTGTTGACGTGAACATTCTATTTTTGAACTATGCTCCGTCTGAAGTAACCTGACTTGCGCTATGACCGAAGTCAAGTCCAGTTTTCAAATGGATTTCTTTACGCGGTCCTTGCCGCGGAAATATTTTATTTATGGATAATAATCGGATGTTGATTTGACTATGGACCAGTTACGGCTACTTCATGAACTAAATTAGATAGCCTTTACGAGAAATACAGATTCATTTTAATCGGCTTGTTTTTATTTGTTCATAACAAAAATGTTTTTAACGAATTTCGTGATGTTGGAGTGTTAGTTAATAAGATTGAAAATTTGCCTAATGGTAAGTGGCCATCACCACATATGGACAACAATAACACCAAAGGCATGTCCAATATTTTTTTGGTCAAGATAGATAGAATAAAGAACTAGCTCTCAAGCCCCCAAGATGTCAAGAAAGAGGATGATAGCTAGTCAACCAGGCTTCAAGGAAATGACTTAATAATCATATTAATGACTTGATAACATAATCCTTATATAAAGCCTTACCATCAGGCCGGCCGGCTGCTGTCACATTGTACAATGTCCTAGTATGCCGCCATGGGATTGAGGTCAGTATTCTAAGCCGCCTGTATACAGCTAAATTTGGCAATATTAATCAGGGATGTATTTTGTTTAAAAATACAAGATCAATGGCGACATTATTGTAAAAAGCATAAACATGATCTATTGTACAAAATCCTGACTATTTCCATCTTGGTTTCATTAAAATATTATATGGTACGTACCGGTATTAAAAGATTTGCTCTCAACTCGAAAATCCAAGCTTTTTTCTCGTCTTTAATACTTAATCTTCGTTCTGCTAAGCGAGCGCTTCATTATGTCACTACTTAAAATCTTAATTTCCTATGCTGGGATCTTTAAAAATAATATTTGCAAATTAAGCACTCCTAACAGCAAAGTTATGCATAATTGTTTCAAGCTTCCATTATGTCATCAACAACGTATTAGGGTTTGTGGACAGCAAAAAGGTACAGCCAGGCGCGCATTTGTTAAGATGTAAATTTATTCTGGGGAACAAAGAGCGGTCGAGTCGACGTCTAACACAAAAACTGTATGAGTTTAATGGGAGAGAAATGTATTCAGCCCGGATTACCATTATCAGGCTTCAGGCTAATTTTCAAACAATGGATGATGAGAGTCGTTAATACGTTCAATGAACGTGTTGCCAATATGATAGATTGAAACATAATTTAATGATTAATTTTCTGCAGACGCTAATGATAGTCAACACCATTATGGAAACAAGTGGCACTAAATGAAACACAATCCAATTTGCAAGCAGGACGGTAATAAAAGGATAGAATACTCTATTACCGTGCATGAATCATGTTGGCATTAAATTGAATAACTCAAAGCCCAGCTGTGTAGAGGAAAACGTTCACCATAACCACGACTGTTAATCATCTGGGTGCACCATGAGCAGGAGATATTGGTGGGAGGATCAAGAAAACTTAAAATCCCTTGTGACTGGTCCATACGCTCCACTAGAGCCTCGTAGCCTAGTTGGTAGTGACCCTGCCTGTGAAGCGATGGGTCCTGGGTCCCATTCCCGGTCGAGGCAGATATTTATGTGACAGTTAAATATTTGTTCTCGGGTCATGGGTGTTAGTGACATGTTATTTGTGTTGTCCATGCCGCCCGCGACACAGGGAATCTTACTGCAGGGATTTGAGTGTGTTAGCGTTTATTTTATTATTTTATTTTTAGATGCTTTTATTCTCTAAATGCGCCATTTGAATGTTAATACAGAAACAAATTCAAATAATATCGCTACAATTGGATGCGCACTTTTGTAGTCGTACAAGGTCGAATATATCTATTTATTTTTAACTTCTAACACCGAAGCTTTCACGGAATAGCGTATTCGCTTTGAGCGCTGTGGCTCGTGGTTCTTCATACTTCTATTAATAATAGCTTGAGATTATTCACCGAACAAGTTGTTTAATTTAATTTCTGCCCAAATGTATGACGATGGACCATGAACAGACAATATCTAACAAATAGATAATAAAAATCATCCATTACGTTGTAATATAGAAAATTTATACAGTATTATAAAATACTTTGATAACAGAAAATTTAAAACAATAATCTGTGACAATATAGTATTCTTTATTTAAAAAATTACACTTAACTTACTTCTAACGAACACAATTTACTGTCAGTCAGTAACTATGTAACGGTAAGAATAATATTTTTTGTTTTTTTTTTTAATTAAAACGCCGTTAAACTAGATAGAATAGTCTAAAACTGCAGAGGAGCAAATTTCGTGTCGATTGGTTACTTTAATTGGCAACCCAATTCTCCTTTAACTGGCAACTTAATTCTCTGAAGATTTCAAGCGTTCAGAAGCCGCACAGACTAATAGGAGAATATTCCGTTTCTATTATTGCGAATGCGAATAATTTATCTCTTGAAATCTTTCTATGTGTTATTTAATAGTAAGTACCGATGCTTTCAAATATTGTTTCTGATAATATCGGCCCCCAAAAATGCTCTTGTGCTATTTAACGCTTATTACTTATCGACTGGACCTTTGGTGATGAATATTTAAATATCAACAATGAATATATATTTTTATAGTTAACATTAACTATAATTTATAGTTATTATAATAAAATCATAATATATGTCAGCCTTGTCTAAAGCGTTACACCTAACATTGTGCACGATTATTCATACTCAATATTATAAATGAGAAAGTATGTTTGTTTGTTTTTCCTTCTTTCACGAAATAATGGAGCGTCGTTATACATAATATGATTCTTCGTGTGGAGATTTGAGGAGGAGTTGAGAGGCTGGAGAGTGACATAGGTTATATATTTTTTTATCTTAATTACACTCATGCGAACCTAGGGCTAGCCGCTATTTAAATGTAATTTTACTGAGACATTATATTTATTAAATAAAATAAAATAAAGTAAAACAGTATCATAGCAGAAAGTGCACAGTTCATAACCATACGTTTCAAGAACGTACCTGTGTTTCACAAACTCGTGTTTCATTCTTGTATCTGATAATAATATGTCCTCGAATATCGTTCAAATAGTTGTCGGCTGCATCGCAGTCTGCGTGTGACAGCACAATAATAACTAATACAGAAGTTCCTCTCTGGTCGTAATCATTTCGGTCTGTTGAGTAAATATTATAGCAAACGGGCTGCACTCAACCAGCTAAGTGGACACTACGGCTGCATTTGAAGCAGTGAAATAAGACCGGACCTATTCGAATGAAAAGATTCGACGAACGCCGAAATTTCAGTTAAGTAAAGTGTGTTATTCTTTGTGGCGAATTGCGCTTCACTTTTACAATAGATAACGTTTTGTAAAGAAAAAGATAAAGAGTTGAGTTTCAAGTAAATTGTTTATAAAACAGCTTGTGGATAGTAAAGGATTATAATGATAAGATTGTATAATGATATATCTTAAGGTTTTAAATAAATTTAGCTAAGGAAGCGTAACTGTGAAGAAGATTAATTGTTTCGTTCATATATTGTGCTGTATGCTATAAAGTTCCTTGCTCCATTCATTGTACCCTTCAAATTTAGTATTTCAGCTAAAATAATACAGTAATGAAATTTACGTTTTTTAATCAAATCTAAAAAAGGAGGTTCTCAATTCTTCCATATTTTATCTGTTATGTTTCTTTTTTCATAAGTACGTTATTTATGAACCGTTTTGGATATTTTTTTATTTTAAAGGATATAGTTCTACATTGGTCAATTTTTTCAGATTTATTTTCTTCCTTTTCGTAGGTTTCCAATGTCTTTATTATCATAAAGATCATACATCCTTATTATTTTTAACTGACTTCTGATATTACAGTTCAGTTACTCAAGGCAGCAGCAATATAATGTATCCTTTAAATTATTAAGATATTATTATTATTTTGTTGATCGGTCAAGGCCCAAATCCCAAAGGCCACTGCGACCAAATTTGATCTATTGTAGCCGATAAATATTAAGATATAGGGTAGCTCATAAGCGCTTATTTTAGCTTTTGACTTAAAAGGGTAGGGATAGGACCTACATAGGAGACCTAAGTTTGATTAATGTTATCTACCAGTGTCATTGAAGGCCATTTATAAATTACGTCACATAAAGTTTATATTTTTTTGAAAAGCTCCCAATTTACTGTCACTGCTGGTCAAATTTGTGAGATTACCCAATCCTAGTGTGAAATATTTTAAATTTTTAAGACTACAAATTATTAAATTAGAATAATGATTCTGAAGTTACTTTTATTTCAATTATAAATAATTAATTAAATAAACAAAAACGATTCATTAAATAAATAGGTTTTCTTACGCGAAACAAGAATGGTTACGAGTAAAATGCCTTTAAAAATAGTAGGCAAAACATCATAGAATAAATGTCAAAATAAATCATGCCCAAAGAATCTCGTTCTCGAATATTTAGTAAAAGAATCGCTGTCAGTTACTTTTATATCAATAAAGATTATAGTGGGACAGTCATGCATTTCGAGTGACCTATTTAAAACACAAGTTATACCTTTGTTTCTTTCAGTGTTCGTCGTCGAGAAACTATAAAAATACTTTCCGTTCGGAGTGAGGCATGCGGCTGACAGGGCAATAATAACCACTCCCGAACTTCCTCGGGCTATTCATAATAATCGTTTCAAGAAAATGTTTGAATTAACAAAGCTTTCGGTGCTACCTACTTCGAACAGTACACTGTATTTGCGAAGCACTCCAGCTTATTCGTGTTGTCGAGTAAATTATTTCGCGGTTATAATAAAATTGAATTAGAGTACTTAGGGGTATCCTAAATTTTTGCGTAAAAGCTTTAGCCGGTAAATATCTGGGTGGAAGGATTAATTTACGAACATAGGAAATTATGTGGGTTTTTAATTAAAAATATAATTGGTTTTAAAATCCTAGGTGAAGGATAATGGGGATACAAATAATGGATGATAGATCTGTGAGTGATGGCCGGAGTGATGTGTTCCGGGTTCGAATATCGGTACAGAATTTTTTAATAGTTTCTATTTTCATGTCTGTTTGTGTGAGTTACCGACAAACGAGCTGATAATCCACCTAATGGTGGCTACCATCGCCCTAATATACTGGGATATCAGCAATAACAAACACATAACCACTCCGTTGCTAGCTAAGAATGAAGATAGAAAAAAGAAAGACTTAATGGAATTCGAATTCCAAAACTTTATGTATAGCCTTAAGTACATGCGTTATTCAACGTCATTTATACAGATTAAAATAGCACTTATAAATAAATGAATCATTAGAAACCTGCTCTGTAATTGAAATACGATCGTAATTCAATAGATTAAAGAGTGATTTTACATGAAGAATATTTAACGTACTATTTACAATAATAAGAGTTATTTGTAACTTACAATATAAAAAATAACATTAAGCGTTTCTTCTCCATGCAAACTTTAAATAACCAGGTTCATGTTTCTTAGCGTCATATACATATAAACTCTAGAATTGAAATATTTGAAATGTGAACCGCGAACATGCCTCAATCGAAGCTCCTTTGTTACATGTTAGTCGTAATAAGGCCTAATTTATCTAGTTTTACCTATTATGTTAGTAATTTGTTAGTTGCCAAACAGTTGCTCGGGCTCAAACCTCGCTCGGGGCAAACACGTGAGATAGAATGTTTGTTCTCGGGTATTGAATGTTTTTGATATTGTTACCGAGTTCATGAAGTTTCACGATACGCCGCCCCAAACGTTAGTTACACACAATAACAATAGGTAGTAAAAACGATAGCTGAGGTTGAAGCGTCGCTACATGCGAATCACGACCTTGTACGTTTATCTTAAGGTCGCATATGGAATAAACTGATACGTTGCTAAAAATACTTTCTGAAATCTATCTACATTTTACTGCACATCATAACTCATAGATCAAGGATATTAAAGAAATATCACACTATAATTTATAACCTACAAAATTTATTTGTACCTCATTGTAAATAAAAACATTAAGCAAAATCGGTAAACGTTAATAAGGTGTATCTTTCATTACGGTTGGCAGTGTGTGGGTGATACCTTGTTACTGATGTCCTTGGGTGATGGTGACCACTTGCCATCAATCGTTTGCGTCGTTTCTCGACTAGTTTCATAAAGAACAAGTCAATGTAAACTGCTAACTAATCCTTAATCGCCAAGTATACCAAACACAGTATTTGCATTAATGACAAGGCCTAGACTGTTCTACCAAACTGTCCCCGTGCAAATGGCTTTTCTATTCATAATTAAAACTTAGATTGTATTCTACCACACCGCCTAGTGCAAATGGTTGAAGGCGTAAGTGGCGCTATAGTATCGGAAGTTAAGCCAAAAATCCTTCGACATAATTTAACGACTGGTATGTAACGGTAACTATGGATATAGACGGCTTATCCAGCCTTCCGAAGCATTGGACGTTTCCGAAGTTGCATTACTTAACGTGTAACAAACACAGACCGTATGAACGTTTAACAACATGCTGTATATTTCCATACCATCAGCTATTTGCATCTAAAACTTAGTATCGACTCAAACTTCTCTCTTCAAAGCTGGTTTTTCTTAATTATTGAAGTCTTCATAACTACGAACCCCTTCTAATGCCTTACAATATGCATAAAAGCCGAGCCACAGCTCTGCGGGTGTGCTTACACAGAGTAAGTTCGGTACAATGATTATGCTCTAAAATAAGCAAGATGCCGTCATTACTCTGTTCGTCCCATCCCCTGTTTCCATTTGCAATGTTTTGTCTTTTGTTTCTTGCGAACAACATCCGCTTTGTTTAAAGCCGAGCCGTTTGCGGCACATGCAAATATTTACCTAGTCGAGTTTGTGCTTTGACGTTCTTACATTATTTCCTGACTACGAAACCTGTGGTTGAGTATAGGGTTTCGCCTTTTTGTTATTAATTGTAAACTTGTTTTAACCAAAAATGTTCTTGTTTCAGGTACATTCCTGCATATGTATGAAGCTGTCTGGTAATGAAAAATACAGATGGACACGTGAAAACATTTGATGCTTTTTTAACCTTTATTTCTTTATGTCTGTTATTTAAATAGTATTAACAAGTTTCCAAACTGAAAGCTGACACTAATCCCCGAAACACTGTTTCAAACTAATCCTTGAATCAGAAGCTTTATGTAGCTACGTAGTATAGTAACAGGTATATGTCAAAATATATTCTGGTTCAATTGGCTTCAAAGTACTGATGGCCCACTACAGGATACGGTTCTCGTAGAGGATTCGTGTTATAATATTGAAGGTCTAGAGCACACTTCATCACTTGAGGGGTTATTGGCCAAGTGTGGCTACTATCTTGGGCAATGGAAAATTTAACTTTTTGTTATATTTTTTCTATTCTTTAACGCTTTGATTTGTATTTACAATAGTTAATTGTAATAACATTTTTTTGTTTTTTAACTCCGAAAAAATTAGAAGACTCAAAAACTCAACACCCGGTATTATCAAAACTCAAGCTTATTTACAAATAATAATTGATAATTGTCCCTGACTTGTATATTTTCTATGGTCCTATTGTATTAAAGACAACAGGTATAAGACAGTAACGTTACCTCTTAGAATTTTGTCAATTTGTTGATATCCACCTTGACGATAATACAAGACATAGGTGATATTTATGAAAAGGGATACAAAGCTTTTTGGCAAAGTGTCCACGATGATATGAATGAAAATAAGACCGTACCTTCGTGGGAATGAAATTCTTATTGCTAGCGCTGACAATTCTATAGGAAGGCTTCCGTGAATCGTTATACCTCCATATGTTATATATCTTTTGTCTGTATACATTTCTTATCAATAAACGATCATATTATATGTTCAAAATTCACAAACAAGTTTTAAAAATATCACTAACATTTGCAAAGCAGTTTCGTAGCCTAATATAGGCAGAGCAAAAATAATTAGCTTTGCAACTGGAACTGGAGTTGTTGTATTCAATTCAACTCCATCTTCACAACCCATTATTATTATCCCACTGCTAATTGTCCTCTCACAATGTAAGGGCCGTATTTCATAACGCTTTCCAAGTGCTGTTCAATGCTTTCGAAGACTTCAAACACCTTTAAGAACTTTATGAAGAACTCTTAGGTGTACAAGATTCTCTACAATGTTTTCCTTTGCCGGAGCAAGTGATAATTATACTTGTAATGCGCACATACTTTTTGAGATTTAAAGGTACAAGGAGCATTCGAAGCACTGAAATGATCACTAAATTATGAAATAATTAGTACCAAAACGCAATTGAATTACGAAAGTATATATTTGAAGTCTGAATTGGCACAAACGTAAAAGTTTCATAAAAAAGACAAATAAGGAGTTTTAGATTTTCCGTTTCCAGAAAATGTCACAAGTTTTTAGAGTTACATTTTTCCTACGTTTGAAGATGTGCTTGAAGCACGTGTTCAGTTCTGTTAAGAGGCTGAATAAAATTTTCCACTTCTTGTTCAAAGACAAGTTTATGAAAGTTTTTAATCAACTGTTTTCTCATTTGAAATAATTTTTGCAGTAAGTTATATTTTTGTGCAAGAATGTCTTCGCGTAGATTTATAATTTTGTTTTATTTGAAATTTAAATTCACATTTTTCAATTGAATCAACTCCATTAATCCCCTATTAATTTGTACAAGCAAAATCTTTACAATAGTACGTCATTAAATAATAACAAATAGGATAAAATAAATGTACTAAAAACCTAAACATCCTTTTAAAAAATCAACGCTGTAACCACAAAATACAATAGATAAGATTTCATACCTGCACAGTTTGCTGTGAAACATTAAATATTTTATAGGATCTTCCGGACGCCGATGTAGTCTGTGGAGAACAGTGCATACTAAACTTCTCGTTATTTTGCTTTACGTATAATCCTTATGTCAGTAAATTCTATCACTGTAAAAGACTCTTTGTGGAAATTACGCGTAATGTTAAGAGCTAAAGTAACTGGAGTGTATTATATAAAGTTGTTATGAGAAAAATTGTTTACTGCTGACTGAGTTATGTTAGCTTTTCAAATTTCACAGATTTTACGACTGCTACGAAACAGTGACGCTTTTTCAATGATATAGAAAACTCACCAAAAGACAATGGTCCTCTGCATCAATAAACGCAAATTCATAGTTGTCACTCACTTCATTTGCAACATATCTTATTCCTCGCCACGCGGTTTGACCACTAGCAACTGGACAACAAAACACTTTTTGTCCTATCCTATATCATTCAAACATCAACCTTGGAAGATCTAAATGAAAAATATTTAAAGAAAAAATTTTATGTCAAGAATTTTAGATTTAAATCTCAAAGTATACTACTGTTTGTACAATTTTGAGTGTCAGGAATTTGCAATAGAGTCAATCTTATTATCTATGAATTAATATTATTACCTTATTGTATCGTCTTCTGGGTTAGCTACTACGCTTGCTTTATTCAACGGCTAAACAATTCCTGTTATTCTTCCTGGACGTTTGATTGTCAGCATTTTTATTATTTCTTATATCATCCGTTTGGACCAGTAATGCAACGCGATCCGTTTGGTGTTGCTGATGTCCATAAGCGTTGGTGACAGATTAGCACCAGATGACCTGACTGCTTGTCTTCTATTTACATAAAAAACGGTGTGAATTATGATTGTTCCCAATAATCCATTACTGGAAGCAGGGGCGCCATTGTCATAACATAACAATTTTATTGATAGGGAAAGTCAGTTTCTCAGCAGTCAGGGGCAAATCGACCAAACTAAAATAAATGGCGCATAGTTCGAACCTCTCAGGGAGATGAAATTCCGGGTCATCCCCTCGCTTCGATATGATCAAATATCCCCCGTTTCTCGCGGCTTGCGTAGTTTACGCCTCTAGGAATTCAACTAAACTACTCACATACTGAAGATAGAAATTACTGAACTCGTCTTAGATAATAAGATATGAAACATAAAACATCCAGACTGGGTTTTTTAAGCTATTATTAGTCTACTTTGCAACAATCCGCGATTAAAATATATGACGGTATATACTTTAAAACATGCGCGGTACCTCCCTCCTTCCCACAATGGAAAGCATGCACTACAATAAATTAAAGTATATACCAACACACATACACCACCAACACTTGTTTCGCCCCGAACCGGAGCATCATCAGAGTAAGTTGACTCTACGATGGTTAGTCGCTAAGTTTTTTTTTTGAAAATGAATGCAAAAATTGAGGTGATGATCCACTGAATGGTAAGTGACTGCCACCATCCAACGGCACTAACGCCATCACC
>DWPA01002189.1:0-16299 GCA_018251375.1 Calpodes ethlius
AAAAAAGGTAATAATAAAATTTAATTGGTAACAAGAATTTCAAACTCAAACCATTCAACAGTTTTTTGATTTCTTAAGTCTAAGTTTTTATATTGATAAGTACTATAAAACCATTGGATATATTCATAACAACACTAGTCATTTTAATATAAGATAATGTTATCCTTATGACTCTGTCCCACTATATGTCGAAATCACGGACGATTTCCCCAATAGCCAATTTGCTCGAGTGGTAACATTAACTTCGGCAACGCCCTCCCAAATATTACATCAATTTCGTGTACGAAACACAACTGTCATCACGAACCACTAATGGTATTGGAACACCGAAGCTAATTAAGTCTTTGCTGTTAATTTATTGCTTGTTTGCTGCTCCCGCTACAGTTATAATCAAAATAAATCGCTCGCCACGAAGACACGCGAGAGGATACGATCGAATGGACGAGGAAGTTGGTTTGATATAATCCAGTTTGAAAGTTGCCTCCAATTTAGTACTGAATTGGGTTACAAATATGATGACTGAAATTGTTAGGTTAGGTAATATTTTGTAATAAAAATGTATAGACTGATAGACGAGAACTAGCAAGGATTATGAAATACGGATTATTTATCAAAGGAAGTAGATCAGATAGTTCCAGGAAATTATAAAATCGTTATGAAATCTTTATGGACCACTTAGTAATATAATGATATAATCGGATCTAAATTAGCTAACGACCTACGAGGTATATTTAGTATGAGATGCTCATGTATCAGATTAAGAGAAAACAAACATTTAAAAACCAGATACATACGCATACTGAAACAACATTGTAGGACAACTAGTTACTAAAGCAGAAGCACTTAGCAAATAGAACGACAAACACATCCAACGCGTGTTATCTCTAAAACGAGACTAAAATCAAACGGTGCCGGTCTAATTAGCTGTAACACGAACCGCAGCTTTGAAGCAGCTCGTCGTTTTAAACGCCACGTCGAACTTCAGAAACGTGAAGCGACAAACGATTCGCCTTTTTTAAAGTTTAATCAAACCGTGACATAGCTTCGTCAGCTAGACGAGACTGTGAAATGATTATCGACGTTTTAATGCCTTTTTATTGAATTTTTACTTCAAAGCTTTCAATTTGACAAAGCATTATTAATTTAGTTCAAATGAAATTGATTTCGAGAAGTTTATGTGACAGACTTCAATGGACCTTTACCGCAAATTAAGCTGCAGGTGTTTTCAAAACTGAAAACAATTTCATTGCAACTGTATTTAAAATTGATTCGAAATTTCTGAGATTTGGATTACAACGGTAATTCCAGCTCAGCTACAGGTTTATCGCTTAGCCTGTACACGGCCGTAGTGATAGAATATCGTCGCGGCGTCGGTATCCTAGCCGCAAGCGATCGAGTTACCGCTTCTAATAAGCTGTCGATAATTTTAGAACATCTTCCTGCGGCATTATAACATTATGTTGCACAGATAATGTTTCAAGTGGAATAGTTCGAGAGTTGCCTTGAGCTACGGCAGATCGGTTTAGAAACGATTATGCGAGCAGTGGTTTTGGTTCAATGTTTTGTAGGATTATTCCAACTGAGATTGTTATCAATGTCTTATTTATTATACACCGAAATAATATTTATATTACAGAACAGATATAAGTAATTGCGAGAGAAATTAAAAAATAGAGCTAACAGTAGCTTTATTTTAATAATCTGATCAATACATTCGAAAAAAATATGTTTATACAAACAAATAATGTACAAAAATCAGTAAAATTTTCATACTGTGGAACTTTTTTACCTGGTTAGTTAACTACGCCATCCTTAAAAACCGTAAAAGCTATTGTAATGTAAAATCTTTCGGAAATGTTGTAAAGGTATAAGCAGGAGTCGTTTGTCGATTATTTACGTAAAATCATTGAGATTTAATCAAGTCTTCTTAGAAGAAATAACATTAATCTCAAGTTAAGAACACCTCCATTTTCTGTTCAACATTAAAACAATGGAAATTTATGTAAAAAGCAATTATTCAATGGCTTCTAATTGAAATTCTCGTTCTTCGACAAATAGAAGGGTAATTGGTACGAAGTTCGCCGTTCGTAACGGTAATAAAGCGAGATACATGTTGAGGGTCCGAATGGGAATTTTCCTAGAACAAGAACAATTTATCATAACTCGTGACCTCGGACGTGATACGCATACACTGTACATTTATAGCCGGTTAACGTATCTCAGTGCAATCTAGGTTACCTAGATCCTTCAGTTAGTCGTAGAGAATTGGATGACAATTTTGGAGAATTGTCTTAATAACTACTGTATTTGCAGGCGTTTGCTGCTGAAATTGCTACAAGAGCAATTTCCTTGAAAATTACTCTATGGTTAGACGTACTCGAAGCAATAGATTCACAATCCTAGTGGGCTCGTCTATTTCATTGGAGGAATTATATGTACTTTGCTATAATTATACGATTTATACACATAAAATCCCGTTATTAATAAATTATAAATATTTGAGCTCTCACATAAGTAAACATATTTTCTGATTCGTTCCGATCTTCCTCATTCGTTGCCATTGATAGAAAAACAAGTACCCACATAACTAAAAATACGTTTAAATTTCGAACTCAAGTACCTCGAAAAGCAAAACGAAGTACAAAGCCATCATCAAAGTTTTATTGTTCTGTAAAATGAGTAAATCACCCTTTCTTATAAACTTTCCGCACGTGACTTTACCAAAAACAAGTTTTGTTTAGGGTAAGTGATTTTTATAATACGAGAAGGTCATACGCATCATTTATCATACCACGAGCGTAGGATACAATACGAGAATGTAGGCATAAAAAATATTTCGACACTGTTTCCACGTTCAAAGATAGGTTTGCTTCCAGAAATCTTTAACTAGAACAAAAACATTGGAAACGGTCATCACAAACTCACAAAATATTAATTAATTATATAAACATTTCTACGGGTTTCGGTAATTTACTGATTAAGCGGGTAGTCATTAAAGATTTTCTGTTTGTCGGTCGCGTTTAAATCGTCAGTAAGGCTTGTTAGTAACTGAGTAGGCTACAGAGCAGTTACTACAGAGCAATTGCACCAGCCAGACTGTATTTACCCTTTGTAACTGCAAATCTTACACATCAAGTCAGTAATTTGGAATCTGTAACGGTATCGGACGAATCCAGACATCCATCGCTTACCGTTATCGCTTAGCAATATATCGTTTACCGTTTCTCTCTCTCGGTAGAATAGGGCAGCGAATCAGTTAAGCATTGCTTTTTGCCTATACACTTCCCGCCCAATTTAATGGAGGCGCACCCGGAAAATTTCACACATTTTAGCAATCGAGGTCACGCCATAGCTAAGGGTTAAAGTTATTGGATCACTGCTATCCATCCTAAACGCGACAAAACGTATTGATCCATTAGATAGTACTGGATTATGACCTATACGCAAATTAAATTAACCAGGGATAGCCTAGTGGTTTAAGACTCGTACAAGATTGAGATATGAGAGACAGATTGGCATGTATTGGGTCCTTGAATCAAATATCCCACCAATGTTTCTAGAAGACATAAAAAAAACCTTCACTTGTCTAAGAAGATGGAGATGTTGCA
Organism: Calpodes ethlius; assembly: GCA_018251375.1. Taxonomy (NCBI): domain Eukaryota; kingdom Metazoa; phylum Arthropoda; class Insecta; order Lepidoptera; family Hesperiidae; genus Calpodes; species Calpodes ethlius. The sequence goes on from DWPA01002189.1 coordinate 3,609, forward strand.
AAAAATTCTACAAATATACTATAATAATATGAAGTGCACAAATGATTTGCTTATAATTAAAATTTAATATAATTATATGTAATGTATGTATGTATGTATGTTAAAACATCATATGTAAATAACGAGTTTGTCAATATGTTTCTTCTTGGGCGCCAACAGACCGGATATACTTAAAGATTACCGATGTCTAAGACGGGGTCACCATCAGCGTCCTTTGCCAGCAATTTACAAAAGAAAACTCTTCCATACAATGTTGTTTATAAATTCGTAATGGTCAGTAATTTTTAGTTGTTTTGATTTGTATGTCGTACCTAATAATTATTTTACAGTTTACCTGCCTATAATTGCTGAACAGTATACCTGTAATCAAAACAAACCACCAGTGTGGCATCTGTAATTAAATTTTTCACATTCATGCGCCTAAATACGAGTTCATCGAATAATGATAGACACGATAGGAATTTATATTTTGTGTTATTTATTATCAATGCCCTACATCAGTTTAGAAATACGAACCTGGGTACAATGTAGACTGATATGATGACCATATACTAGCCAGATGGGGTGGATAGATAACGATACGGCAAGTCTTTCAACTTACGGCCGTAATTTTCTATCCATTCATAACCTTTAGGTAAATTTCTTGTTACCTGTCACAACTTTATTGCTTTAGCTGTATTTCTGTACCTTATCCAAAATGATGGGTAGATATATTAGAAAACTGGTATTATCGTGATCGAAATAGGTATCAAACGTTAACTTGTCTCAATCTGCTTTAGCAATTATAGGATTCAAACATCGTAATTCATCTGTTTTATATATACCATTATCGATAATATTCTTATTATTATATTGAAGAACAAATGTATATAGGTATACGTACACTACGATCCAAGAAGTACAATGGCCATTGACAGCAATCAGACTGGACTCTTCATTACTAAGTAGATTTAGAGAATACTCCTCCACGTTGGTTCAATGCTGGTTGTTGGAGATAGTGGTCAACTCAAGTGTCGGAAATTTTTTGGCACCGAGGGCCTTCTTACATGTCTTATCAACTACTATTTATCTAATGATAATAACTGTGACTAACGGCTTTTCGTGCCAAGCAAGGAAAAGTTTATGAAATTTTGCCACTCGTTAGATTTCTTAAAATCCACACAAGCCGCTGGGCTATGAGTATAATGAGTATTTATGCAATAACCATTACGACAATGTATTAAAATGGCTCTCAGAAGTATCTACTTAGCGCAAAAAGCACGAACAAATTCCTTTGAAACCAGTAGTCATAAACTAAAAGTGAAACAAAGAAAAAACGCAATTAAACCGGATCAGTAAAGCGGATGTTGCATTTAAAATAAAATCACAAAGGGCAGAGTTTAAGCAGTAAAGTTGGAACTCGCTAAAGAAGTTATCGTTCTTTTCAGGGATCATTTCCAAGAATTTACGAAAGAAAACTCAGTGTAAGTTGTTTTCAGCTAACAATTTTTAATTTTCCTTCCATTGAAACTGCTCTTTTGCTGTTTTAATACCGCTTGCATCACACGTTCGCAGATTTATTCATCGAAATGTTTCACGTTACGTCAAACGTGGCGTCATGTGCGTAATATGCAGATAGGGTTAGCAAAAAAGGATTAAAGCGATATCATAGTTTTTTTATAGTTTTTTTTTTACAATTGCGATTTTGGTTGGGATAACTATTAATAAAGAATACGCACTAGCGGTTATTGGTTTCATTCTGACAGCACAGACGTGTAGTATCCTAAAAACGGACGGAATTTTTACATTACAGTACTATTTCTACATAAAACTTTAACTTATAAAAGGTTCTAATAGTTAGCAAATACGAATGCTTTTATGCTGTACACAGTCATGGTTTAGCATTAAGCATCTTTCTTTTATCTTTGTCACGTACTGTTTTAAAAGTGTCTGCAGATTAACAGTTTCAAGTATCTCTAAATATGTAGTGAGCTTAAATCTAGAGAACTGGTCTGCAGGCAAAATTCGACCATATTTGTTTTTGGCATAGGAATTTTCGGACAGTACTAGTAAGGAAGGGCTATTTTTTTTTCTTTAAGAAATTTTATCGTGACATACTTTAAGTACATTCTTCTTTCATGTAAATGTAAATTTAAATCCATATCTCACACAAAGTTTAATCGGTCAAATACGTGATGAGCAATGTCTTTTTTTCTACGTCGTTTCCTCATGACCAAGAGTCATGATCATAATAATTATATTGTAATGATTATTCCCACAGAGATCCTTATTCTTTATCTAAAAAGTTGTACTCACGAATTCGTGAATGGTTGTCCGTATTTCTGTTTCCTTCCAAGTGACCAACCACCATTAGCTTATCAAGATTATTCTGCACAAACCGCACCAGCAGCAACCAAACCAAGACCCAGTAACAAGTTCTGGACATCTTATAATTCTCAGAATAAAGTATTGAGCGGCGTAAATGTACAATCTTCTGTATAGAGAACTGATGGACGCAATTCCAAATTTTTATGATCTGAGGCCGAGTCAATCACGCAAAATTCGCGGAAGCTAATCAAAGTTAACTAATGTCAGGGTTTTATGATCGTTTCCCGCAAATATAAACAGTTATTTATGTTTTATTTCTGTGTACCTTCAATTTGTGAATAAATAGTATGAAAAAAGCTTTTGACACGAGTACCATTTCACTTAAGGACAGGTAAATAATGAAATAAAACAGAAAGTAGATTCCCTCCTGAAGGCAATGTGTTAATTTTATAGGTACTGTAGGGATCATCGACATTGATGCATACAAAATGATCCACATATGAAAAAATATCGATGTATCTGTTGTTAAGGTCAGACTTCGATTGGTTATAGAAAATAGTTTACTCGTAGTGTCGTATGGAAGATGTTAATTTAATTTCTAGTTTTACTAACTGTTCCATAGAACTAATTAGAAATTACTTCACTGTCATTTATTCAGTGGCATTTTATCAGAATATTTTATTACACTAATTACTCTCATTTACTGTATCGCCTCTAATTAGCTCAATGTCTCTATTATGTTTTGGTGTTCAATGTAGGTATTGTATTATATTCGCACTTCGGTTTTCGTACATGCCTTATATATCTAATCTATATAACGTGTCGATATAATCTGAAATTTAAATTTTCTGCAACTCGTGATTAATCAACCCTTAAAAAAAGCGCTAGGAAACATCTAATTTCTAAGTTTCAGACCCTAATAATGTCTTATACAATGTAATTAAAGATTACTTAAGAAGAGAATTAAATCAGTTCTTTGAAGTAAGATTCGGTCGATGTCCCCACTTAGTTTAGTTTCTAATATTAAAACAAATAGGTAGCATGACGCGTGGCGATTCAATGATGCAAGCAGTGACGACGTGTCAATATTGTCGCTGCGACAATTTCACGCCCTTGTGAATGTAACTAGGTATTTTCATACCAATTTGCGCCAGCGTCATTGCACGACTTTTTGTCGTGTCGTCTCACCTGTGAATTGATCCTAATATTATAATGTGCTATCTGATAACAGGCTTTCCTTTAAAGAGTAATGGTATTTTGTCCAAACCCAACCCTCTTCGGTTATTTAATTCTTCTAATTGACAAGGGAGCCATTATGGCTCACCTCTTTTTCACCTTGGCTAATTTGTGAAAGTTTCCGCAGATTTTTTGTGTTAAACACAAAAATTACGAGGAATTTTAAATACATCAACATTTAAATTTATGAAGGGACGATAAACAGGAATACGTCCTCTGAAATAATAACCGTAAAGTGAAACTCTGTTTACTCATAACATTTATTTAGAAAATAATAAACAACTTTTCCCTAGATACTTGTTAGGCATTGAAAAATGCTTTTCATTGTTATAATTAACTTTATTGTTTTATGTAAAACGGTGGTTTTGCTTAATAGCGGTCACACGAATTAGGCAGAATACAGCGTCGTATTTATGTCTTCCTTTTCTGTATTCTAATATAATACATACTATTGTCAGAGTCATTTGACTAGTAACTGTGCATATAATTAATATATAAAATTTCACTCGGAACTGTAGTGAATGTTGTTAAAAATATGTATATATTTTAGCTCAATTACAAACGAACAACGAAATTAACAGGAAACAGTAAGTACCTATATTTTATCTATATGAATATGGAACTCAAAGCCAGTTACAAAACCTGTATATATAAACGCTACTTTAAAATCTTACAGTTAGATGCGCATAGTTATTGAAATAAACTTATTAAACAAATTAATAAATAACAATTATGGTAATAATAAAATAAAAAGAATTATAAAAATATCGTTGGAAGTTTATCTGTACAACAAATTAATGAAGCATTAGAGGTTAAATTAATAGAAATATTTTAAAGTTATAATCTTGAACTGGCTGTAACTTATCTCATAATTCAATGTAAATATGTTTTTCATCTTTACCATTTATAATGGAATACAAAACTGAGCTTCGTAGACTGTACACATTTTTTTCGTAAAGTACAACAAGAAAGCTAAAGAATCATTAGACATATATATATATATATATATATATATATATAATATAGGAACCACGTTCATAATTGAACTCTTGTTATGTTTCAAACTTTAGAAGATATTTTAATAAACTCAAAACTTTTCTAATGTGACTATAATTATCAAGACAATGAGACATGATTTTCCATTGTAGTCCTTTAATAGCATGCAGTCTTTTCTTTTAATGATACGTTGCTGTATTCAAGCTCAAAAGAATATAACGCGAAAGCTAACTAAAATCAAACAAAAGATCATTTGTTTTTGTTTTCATTCTCGTTTAACTCGGTAACGAAGATGCTACGGGTGTAATTAAAGGTCGTATCGCCACACAATAGGCCAGAGAAGTGGCAAGTGGCATGGCGAACACAAACTCGGTTAATCAACGTTTAACAAGGTATGTGGTAATTTTTAATTACTTTTAAACGTGAAATTTCAGAACAATTGTTTTAACATTATTATTCATCTACATCATTTGATTAATCAAATATTTTTTATAGTTTATGTTGTTGTCTGACACAAATTTTCTGTTTGTTTTTCGCTTATTATATTTCAAACGCAAGAGTACACATATTTTTAAAATTGGTCTCAAAGTCCCTTGGTTTTTACAGATACCCTATACGGGTTTAATTGTTGTGCACTTTTCGCGCTGTTAAAAAAAGTGCTTATTGTAATTAAATATCGTTGTTTCATAGCACAAATGGCGAGGGGAGACACGCGGCTTGTGAAATGCTAAACATAAGAACGTTTTATTGAAGTTAAAAAAACTCACTTAAAGGTTCCCTGTGTGAGAGCGGCCATTTTGATTCCCTTGAATTAAAGGTTGAAAAAGGTGTATCTACGTAAAAAGACTGGCAAACTTTCATGAGTTTTTCGTGACCTGAAGAATACATTAAACATTATGTTTTTCTTTTCGGAGATTTTTGCAGTAGAATCGTGGTGGGGGTGTACTCCTAGCGGTCCTATTAGAATGAAGGCGTTTGACTGAAATTGACTTCCTTAACCCATAGTATCGTACTAGTTTTAAATCTTTAACTTATCGTTAGTAGTTACACAGTTACAGTATTTCTTACGGCTAACACTTATATAGTAATTGTATAATACATGCTTTTCCTTGCCCATGATAGTTAAATAAGTAGGAAACGGAAATGATATCATACAGGAATGTATACAGCGTTATAAAATGCTATCACTGCATTGCAACAGCACTTGAAAAATCCTTATCGTTTTCAATTCCTAGACCAATCGAAGTCAGCAACTGTACAAATATCATAGGGATTATACTTAAAAGTAATACCGCAGTTTTAAATGGTCGCGTTGATTTCACTGCAAAATTACGTCAAGAGCTTTGAACGGGTATCCTTATATGATTCATACATCCATACATAGGGGGTTTCTAGAGTAGGGTTTCAACGAATTAGTAATGGCGTGTAAACATGGATAAGATCGTTTGGCATTAATGTATGTGAAGTATCCGTTGCCAATATTCTGTCGACCACTATAGTCTTGGCTTGCAGTGATCATCAAGTCAAAATGTGGTACTGTAATTATTGCTAAACTTGATACAAAAATTGTTAGTAGTTAGTTATAAAATATATAATTTCAGACATTATATTGAGTGTTCATAAAGTTTTCTGTCAACAATTCCTCGATGCTACCACATGTCTCTATAGTCAAATTAAACCAATCACTTGGGTTGAAGAATTTGAACGAAGTTAGAATTGTCAAAATTTTGAATGCTCTGCAAATTAGTTCCTTAAGTGATTACATCAACTCAAGTAATTACTTAAACTTGACTAAGGTGCAAGTGTTCGTCTATAAGGAACCAAAATAATAGAAATATTATCATCAGATTACTCCGACACAGGTTTGCACATATCGAAATGCAATTATAATAATTTGAGTCGAAGATGCTACCAGTAAATATTGAGAGTCAACTTGGTAGGTAAATAAAATGTTTGCAGCGTTCAGTAAATATTGCAAGTCGACACTCACGTTACCGTGTGGTATGACCTCGTTCGAATCGAGTGTTTGTCATAACTAGATCGTATTGAGGTGAGGGTTTTGTTTAACTTCCGACGAGCAGCGAATGAATGGCATAGTTAGGAAGAAGTTGAGTTTAAGTAAGTCTCAGGGTATATTTGTTACGGCTAAATGACACTAAGCTTTAATTAGGTTTATTATTAATGTTTTAAAAATAACTATTTTATTAAAGGTTCTTCGCATTCTGTGATTATTTCTGACGAGAGAAGCTTTTCATGTTCGTTTCCAAGCCGCTGTAGACACTTAAATGTGCTCGGATCTCCGTCATCCGGTTAATTTGGTATTTCAACATTTTGAACCCATCATCCGAATACACAGAACATGATTTAAGTGCAGGAATTGAATTGAATTTATTTATAAAAAATTAAAAACGATAAAATTGAAACTATATAACTTTTCGTTGATCTACCTAGGTCTGTCAAAAGCGAAGAAAATAAACTCTCGTTTAACAAACGCGAAGAAAATAACACTCCGTCTAACAAAAGCAAAGAAAATAGTTCTACAAGACGAGAAATAAGAGAAGGACAAGACAGAAAGCGTTCGTTCTACTCACATCACAGCTCATTGAGTCCTACGATTCGAACCTGATGTGTAGCCTTTGAGCTAGCTAATACGACTAACGATTTCCGAGAAACGTTACTTTTGCTACTCGTTTATTATATTGCAGCACGTATGTAGTATGCAACAATACTACAGTTACAGTTTATATTTTCTACGTGTATTGTTACTGTCGTTGGCAAATAGATTTAAGTATGAGTCATTTAAGGACGTTTCCTTCTCAATGCCAATCGGGCCCTTGAAACGACAAGACGGCCCATTGACACTACATTTCATTTCCTTAAATTAATCACCAATTTAAGCTATATATATAAGTTGAAAATAAAGTTAAAAGAAAGTAGAAGAAGTGACATCAAAACTCCCACTGAATATATTGAAGGCAAAATCAAGGTAGTGACAGCTCATACCGCCCATCCTACGCTGACGTGGTCTCGACGCAATGCACCATAAAAACTGAAGATAAGCTCGCCTCAATTTTATCGTCCTGCGACATACACCAGTCCCATTCAGTCGTACGGTACGAGATATTTTTTGCCTTAATTTTGTAAATAGATAGAAAATATTGTCAGAGCTAGGACTATAAGGAGCGTAAGAATTTGGTGAGAAAGATAAAAAACATATTAGGAAATATGACACTAAACACTTTATGAAATACTGTTTTGTAATTTTTGTTACTAAATGAGATTATAACTGGAAGTTTAACTGGTATTAGTTATATACAAACTATATGCAGTGACCACAGTTGATATGCCAACCATGTCTTTGCGAAAATGTTGACTCACAGTATGTATAAAAACAGGAACAAAAATTCATTCAGGTTTGGCGTACAAGCTTTCCTCGATTTGACATAATGGAAACACACAGCCATCTAAGCTCACCACACATAAGTTGTTTACTAGCAGTAAACATAATCAATAAACGTAACTTATGTGACCGCCGGACTTTTTAGTGATACTTACGGTGGCCAAATATGGACGTAAGCGTAAAATTGGGCAATATTCTTCAAGGCGACGTCTTGCGGGACTAGTCAAACAAAGTTTTAAGGAGGGTTCTGTGCAAGGTAAGCCGATCCATAACATTTTAGACATTTTGAAAGTCCAATAACGCTAAGAGATAAATTTTGAAGCTTTTCGTCTTAATAACTTTTAAGTAAATATGCGGCAACATTGTTTGAAATTTGTTTCAGTCTCAAGAAGATTTCATGTAAGACGTAACTGCAGTTTACTTTAGTCTTACTTATTTTACGGTATATTCTTACAATTTTTGTCCCTTTGCCACAATGGGCGCAAATCTCCTCCTGCATGTGAGACCAACTGCAAATCACGAGGATATCTCTGCTATAAAAGTGATATGTAAATTCTCAATGAAAATCCAATTGTTACTGAGATTTACTTGCAGAGAAATTTAAATTCAAAAAATTCGTCACGCTTGATAGAGAACGGTGACATCGGCAATTGACAAGACTTATACCATATTCTGCATCACCCAGAATAATATGCACACATCATGGAAGTCAAATCCTAGCTCTAGCACCTAGCAAATAAACAATATTTAAACTACACATTATGATTAAAAAAAGATACACTATATTCATATTCAAACACCCGTACACACCTAATGCCCTTAAAGAAAATAATGGCTCACATTTTTAATGCACTGCACTCGGACTTAGAAAAATTGCTGTTGGCGGTGAGACAAACCGGTGCATTATCGATAACGCCTTAAGCCACGTCGATAGCGACACTCTAATGGAGATGAAAATGCACTTTTCTTCGTAAGTTCCATTGAAAAAGTTTTGCCTGTGAAGCACAGACTTAGTTTCAAATGGCGATGTGCATTATCGAGAAGTAGGTTAAAACAGAGATGAAATTCAGTTTTTATGAAAGTGAAAAAGCGAAACTGCATAGTATCCGCAGGGGGTACGCTACGTAGACACTATAGTCTCTCTACGTTGGTCATAAATTTTAAGTATTAACTGCAAACAGGATCCTGAGAATATGAGGGTAAATATTTTGTTATACTTAAGTATATTCGGTAGACTTTACCAGTTTAGTTAAATTACAAAGTTTAAGTAATTATTAATAACAGATTAAAGTATAGATAAGATACATGTTTATACGCATTGAATAACGGGAAGGTATTATTAAGTAAAGCAAGAGTAATTTTGACTTATACATTAACAAGCCTATATTATTCAATTTCATTTAGCAGACACGTAGAAACTGCAATTAAATAAGAGATCATATTATTATCTTGACGTGAAGCCTGCTTGATGAGCTCCTTCTAACTTAAGTTAGCAGGCAACTTACTGGAGTCTTAAGAACCAGTTCTTCCTATCTTCTCCTTTCTTGACCGAAAACGTATTTGATCTCTTCGTTGTTGCTAATGCCCATAATGGTAGTAGCCACTTTCCATCAGATCATTCGTCAAGTCGTTTGCTAATCGTACGATATTTAAATTAAAAGAATATTTTAATGAAATATAGCACCAAAATCTTCTCGTCTGCGACTTCTGAGAGCCTCATAGCGTATGCCAGCCGTTGTGGAGTTAAAGTATTATAATCTTTTATAATACTGTACAAGAAATCCAAGCGCCTTCGCCTGCGCCCGCTAGCCAGTTACATATTTACTCCAGGTCGTCAAGAAATCAAAGGTATAACTTACAACAGAACGGGGGCAACGATCTACTTACCGGATAAAACTGGTTTAGGTAGTAACTTCAACCGCTACTGGTTACGATGTCTCGTTTGTATTCATGTATTTAAATGTAACGTAAATAACAATGTTATGACTATAATGTCATAAATCAATCATAGGTCAGTAGAACTATAGGATCATAATTAGATTGTGAGTTTTTTAATACCATGTTGGTCTCAAATGAAGCACAAAAAATATATATTTTTCTTCATTAAAGCAAGTGGTGCATGGTTCGTAGTGAGATCTCTACGTTTAGGACTCATCGTTCGGTATTTAAAACGGAATTAATACTCAAAATTACGTATACACATTAAGTAGGGATGGTCAAGTTAATTATCACTTGCTTCGGTGTAGGAAATGTCATGAGGAAACTTACACACCCGAGAGTTCTCATAATGTTTTCGGAAGTGCATGAAATATGCAGTGTGGTGGACTGTGGCCTATACCCTCACCTCGTGAGAGGATACACGAGCCTATCAGTGGGACATTTATGGGTTGAACACTAATTTTGTAAAGTAAGAATAAGACAAAAACGTTACTCAAACGTTACTACAAAAATAAGTTTACGGCCAAGAGAAGTCAAAAACTCATCATCGTTACTCTTTACCCAGTAATTTCGATTACCGTTAGATCGTAACGCAATATTATGATTCATTGTCATTGAGATGTTATTTTTTGGTCGGCGGTCTGGGAAACAACATTGTATTCGCTTCTCTTTATTTCTTTCTTATTGTAAGCATGTGAAGTTATTCAGACCATGTCTGTCTCATAATTGTTATCTTTGTGTTGCGTTACGAAGGTAGATCAAATCCTGAACGAGAGATATGTATATCTAACGCAACAATAGTCAGAAACAAATAATATTTGCGATCAGAGATTACCTTCAAAACTTATTCTAAATTATTTGCACCATTTACTAAATATCTTTTGTTTCAAGAAGAAGAAAGTTGTCTATGAGCATAACTTAGAAAGGATTCCTGAAACTTCTAAAGATATTTAGTAGTAATCTTCTTAAAAGTTATCTCGAAATAAGTTAAAAAGGTACTAGAGACAAACATCCTCATTATGGTGAATTTGGCGCACAACACGGATTTAACTAAATTTACTACAACAGATTTTCGTACAGACGAAGTTTTAATTGGCAATTTTGCATGTTGTTTATTCAGGCAAGTTCTTAAGCTTGACATTTCAAGTTAGTGAATTGAACAAGAAAAGTTTATCGAGGACGTTCTTTCGATATTCTTTAAAGATGAACGGAATATTCAATAACTGGTCATCATGTAAGGCATCGCGTGTGCCATTTGCGTGATGCTAACTCATTATCAATGGACAAATTGTTTTCATCCGCTGATATTATGTAAGTCGTTTCGATTCATTTAGTACACGAAATGCATCCCGTAACACGTAGATTAATGTCAATCTTTATTTAACAAATCCATCCATTGGAATTGTGCAAACTTTTAGAACGACTTGTGTCCGTTCTTCAATACAAATACCAGACAAAGTTGCAGTATTACTGTAGTACTGCAGCAAAGAAAGAGATAAAATAAGTGCGTGCACATTCTTTCTCCAGCAGGGCTAATGTAACTTAGTTCTAAGGCTTCTCGCCTGAATCGAAGGTAATAAAAGCGGCAAGTTGGCCCGCGGTCGTTCGAAACATTGGATCTCGTGCAATGAGTCACCGCGAAATCGGGTAACAAACTTGCGAAACTCCGATCTTACCTTTTGCTCTATTGCTTTTATACTGGAATCAACAAACCGTTCAACAACAAACTGTTAGTTTATTTCCTCTGATCGCGTTTCGCTTTGAAACAGCCGCCGCGGAATTGAATCGGTAATAAAAAGTTTGGAATGCCTGTTAGTCGTGTCGATCTGCGTTCAATCCAATTAGGTCTTTTTCCAAAAATTGGTTAGTCACAACGTGAGACGCGTTTTGCGAAATACTTTTTCTTTATATGTGTAGGTTTCTGCTTATGTGTTGTGGTTCAGTTGAGGAATATGGTTGCTTATGTAAATTATAGTAGCACCTCGTCTACCGAAATTGAGTTGGTACGTCTGTCTGAAAATGTACTCAAATATAAGTTATGGAAATGTTTAATGCCTTTTTCTAAGCACTAACCCTTGTATCTTGGTAAAATGTTGAAACTTTCCTTCAGAAACTTTAGTAAGTTTTCTTTCTATACTTAAGAAGATTATTACTCAGGAAGTTAATTAATGATTGGCAATACAATATTTTGGATTGATATTATGAGTCCTTTTTTATATAATGTAAAATTGTACTTAAAAACGTTATAAAACGCGGCTAACTCTACTCACCACTTACTATTAAATAAACTTGACACTCCTTATTCCAATAAATTATCTTATCAACTGTTGATAAAGATACCAACTATGATATGTCATCGATAAAATAAAATATTGTTATTTCAGTCAGGGATTATGTTTGTACCTTTCCATTTTAATGTGATTGGTTATAGTATAATCGTCAAAAGAGCACCGCAATGTTGGGCGCCATCTTGAAATTTGATCTGAGTCTTTCTGACATTCCACAAATAAGGAGTCCGAATGTTCGACTACTTGTCAGTGCTACCTGGCATCAATTTAATTGTGTAGTAATACCTTAATAATGCGATATTTCAAATACAGATTAATATAGTTATTTTAAGCGATAGGTATTCTGCTCTGATATAAAGAACTCGATGAATTTGTATTTATTTTCTTGGACATAACAGGGTAAAACAATGTTAAGTTATGAAATACCAATGACTAAGCTGTGAGTCTCAATCTAGTGCAATTCTAGCGTGAGAAAAAAATATTTCTTAAAAAGTATTCTTAAATGTACAACGTACTTTCTGAGAGG